>JANJEY010000002.1:19135768-19171305 GCA_024703695.1 Erythroxylum cataractarum | reverse complement strand
TCAATAATTCTAATGGGTTTAGGATTATGATGTTCTTATTCCTAATAGGAATAGGGATTAGGTTTTCTCTATAAATAAAAAAACTTATGTCTCATTAGATAAGAGATGAAAACCCTAGCCACCTAGACCTAGTTGTTCGTTCTTCTTCCGAGAGAAAAATTGTGCAACGTTCAAAAAGGGTTTTAGAATGTGCTAGCACACATTAGCCACTGCCCGGATCGTTCATCCTCGTGTGGATACCGGTAGAGGATGTTCGCGCACTGCAGCATCTACAAATCTGAAAAAGAAACAAATATCAATCAGCATCAAGAGGTAATTTTGTACGTGCTATAATTTTCGGTTATACTTCTTATTGTGTAGTATGGTCCATTTCGCTGAGTATTGTGAATACTCGAGCCGCCATAGGTGATCTAACAGAAACATCACCTACAACTTACACCTTATACAAAGGAATGAACAATCAATACTAGGCCTAAATCAATAATTAAGGTTAAATGACATTTTGCCTAAACCCAGGATAATAGAAACGTCTAAATGACTGTTGTATTCTATAAGGAATATTCTCAAAGTATCTTCCGAAAGATGTAGATGGTGAGTTGAGTTATCGCCTTTATTGAATAAGCCAACTCAATTAAACCATAGATGGGTGGTTAAAGATGGTTACTAATCTATCAAAATTAGACCTGAGTAAGAAACCTAAAACAAGTGTCTGAAAGATGATGCTCCTTCTATACTTATCTTCAATAAGCTTACAAGAATTTATCATTAATGTTTAAAAAATAGTTTATGAGAACTTAACATGGATATGATAGTACTTGTGGTTCGGAGATCCTTAAACAACTTGAAAGTCATCTTGATCAAGTTGACATCCTTACAAATCTACGAATTAAGAGTTCCATTATTGATCCAAGTTTTTGTAAGAAACTAAAGCAAATAATACACTCCTAATGACTATACAGATCAATCCTAAGTTAATTCAATATGAGCCATCACCATTCTTTAGGCTTGTTAGCTTGAAGCCCAAGTAAAAGGGCTAATTATTAAAAAATGGCAAGTTCAATCAAAGATAGGATTCATTTATGTCAGAAAAATATAGTTCTAACTAAAAAATAATTAAGCTACCTAGTAAAAGTTGGATCCAACTCTACTAAGAATAGTTGGAGTCTAACTATAATTCTTAAAAGCCTATCTGTAAAAGGCAAACACCTCTGAAAAAATGCTCTGAAATTCTGTGGACCCAAAATGCCCGGAAACAGTAGGGGGTGATCTTACCTCCACAGATTATGACAGACTCGCCGCAAAAAGAAGTTCGAATAAAAGGAAGAGAGGAAGACCCGCCTCCTATAATTCACATTCCGAACACCATTCACCACAGTTATAGCATGGCCGTGTCAGGTCGCATAACCTAGGATACCGAAGAGCGGGACCTAGCTTGGCCGAAAGAGGGCCCGATTAAGACTACTGAGGGGGACATCAACTTGATTCCAGGAGAATATAGCATAGGAATCAAACTGTCAAACACATTCAGAGGCAGGCTTGATAACCAATGGGAAAAAGCTGTAGTGGTCAAGCTACTCAGTCAAAAAATGGGATTCAACATGCTTAAAAATAGACTGAACGTAATGTGGAAATTAAAAGGCCAAAGAAGATCATAGATATAGACAATGATTTTTACCTGATCAATTTTATGGAAGAAGAGGACTACATATATGCACTCACCAAGGGGCCTCAGGTGATCTCCGACCACGTACTATCAGTGCAACCCTGAAACCCCAAGTTTCGGCCATCTTCTGGAAAATTTTCCCATGCTATTGCGTGGGTTAGATTTTCAGAACTTTCAGTGGCACGATATCATCCCTGCATCTTGAAGGCCCTGGGAAATTTAGTTGGTCGCATCATCAAAATAGATGATCGCACACAACAATTGCAGAGCGGAAAATTTGCGAGAGTCACAGTGGAGATAGACATCAGTACCCCTCTACACTCTATGGTTGAACTAGACGAGGAAATAATCAAGGTCACCTACGAGGGATTACCTCAGATCTGCTTGTCCTATGAAATGATGGGACATGATGCGAATGACTGTACAAAAAAAAAACAATCACTCCATAAGACACACGAGCCACCACTGATGGAAAAAAAACAAACAACCCACTGGTAACCAATTTTGAATCATCGACAACTGTTAGTAGAGAGGAGTCCTATGGCCCTTAGATCTAAGTCCAACAACAAGCTCGTTATCATAATCACAACGATATAGTCCAAGGAAGTGGCAAGAGAGGTAGCAACTATCACGAGTCGTCGAGGAGCTCGAGGTGCACATTACTGACAAATAATGATACTCCTGCATTTGATAACGACTCTCTTAGGCTTGTGGAGGAGCAACAGAGAGACAATCCCACAACAACCTTAGCACTGAATCACTCCTAACTAATAACAAGACAAGCAAAGTCGAGCAAAAACACAAGAAAAGAAGGCCCCTCTCACGGAGACCTCATAAGGAAACCCAAACAACCCGAACCCTATCACAAAACACCTAATAAAACCAAGCCACTAGTGGACCACATAAGCCAAAATATAATACACTCGGCTTTGAAGTCAACGCCTGAAGAACCTCAACAGAGTAAAACACAACACATGGTAGTTTCTATCCCCTCTTATCAAGATTTGGTGATTCAAGATAAATCCTTCATATTGACGATGCAAGACGATAAGGGGGCGGGGACATGAAGGAGGACATGCATAACATTTACACCATCTATGTCGAACACCAAACACATGTTGCCCCCAACTAGACCACTAAATCCTGGCTAGGACTCGGATTTGGATCAGGAGATAGCAAACATACATGATTCACCCATGAAATAGCCAACACAGAACTCCCTGTCTAGTAGCATGCAGATGGAAGAGATGGAAATCACTCATGCATAATCGGGTTACCTCATCTCTCATATATTTCTCTATGTCTTTATTCATATGGAATTGTCAGGAGTGGGAGGCAAGCCCTTCAAGATAATCCTCAAAAATTACTTTCAATTCATAACCCTATTCTTATTGTCTTAGTTAAGCCATGAATTAGTGAGACACGGGCTTTGAAGGTTATTTGAAGCTTGGGATTTTCTCAATCATTCAGGGTGGAAGCAGAAAGATTTTTGGAAGGTATATGGATGCTATGGAAAGCTGACATTGAAGTTCAAATCTTGCTAGCCCACCGTCAATTTATACATGTTAACATTAAATGGAATCAGAAGTCCTTCGATTTCACTGCTATTTACTTTAGTCCTAATGATGCTTTACAGCATTTTTATAGGAAAATCTACATACAATTGCTTGAGTAACCACAAAACCTTGGATCTTGGGAGGGGACTTCAACGCCAACCTAGAGCACAATGATAAACGAGGAGGATCTAGGCTCCACTCAGTAGTCAATATGCAATTCAGACAATGTATCCAAGACTGTCATCTGCATGATCTTGGGTTTTTAGGACCATGATTCACGTGGAGACGAGGGCAAGTTCTTGCCAGACTGGACCGTGTCTTATGCTCTAATTCTTAGTAGTCTGATTTCCAAACAACTACAGTGACTCATCTACCCTTACTCAAATCAGACCACAGACCACTTCTGGTTACTTTGAATCAAAGCAATCACATACCACCGACCATCCAACCTTTTAATTTTCAGTCGGCTTGGTTAACGGATAACCAATTTTCACACATTGTGGAAGATAGTTGGAATCCTGAAATAACTAATATTCCCGAGGCACTTAGGGAGGTTTTAGAAAAACTCTAGCATTGGAACCATACCAGCTTGGGAACATTTTTCATCGAAAAAAAGGTTAACGGCACGACTACAAGGAATTCAAAAAATAACAGAAGATAAACCTTCAAACTCTCTAAGGGATCTAGAGGAATATCTAAACACTGAACTAGAACAAGCCCTCTGCCAAAAAGAGTTTTATTGGCATCAACGCTCGAGAAGTTAGTGGTTAGGACAAGGAGACAGAAACACTAATGTTGCGTATGGTTACTATGATCCATATGCTGTGACGAAACGAAACAAAAATTTGAAGACATAACAAAATAAAAATTAGAGACAGTGAGGTGTTTGGTTGTGATGGACAAAGCAGATAAAACTGTGTTCGTCTCGAGGACAGAAATGTATTTAATTGCAATTGACAGAACATAAAAAACAGTGTCAATGACTAAAGTACCCTTGTAGTATAATATAATTGTAAATATGTAATTCATTAATTATTTTAAAACGAATGATTTGTATTAGTAATTTAATTGTATCTATATATAAGGAATTTTAAAAATTAGTAACATAAAATTTTAATGAAAAGAGCTATTGAATAGCAAAAAATTCGTACAAGTTAACAATATAACGAATTAAGTTAAATTTTTTTATAATTGTATCAATATTTATTTTAATTGTATTTGTAATTTTTAATTACGATGAAATAAAATGAGAAACCTAAAAATTAAGTGAAATGAGATATTGAATAAAAAATCCTATAAGATAGAAATTCTAGTACATAATAATTTTAGTCATAAGGGGAGGGGTATTTCTGGAAGTTGCTTATGCGCTTTGTTTCTGTCACAGGGACAAGAAATCTTGTCCCACAGTTTTGGAAGGAACAAAAAATTTATGTTTTTGTGATCTGGAGTCAGAACAAAAATAAGTTAGGTCAGCAACCAAACACTGCTAGGCACAGGATTTTTGTGTTTTGTTATCTGTCTCCACCAACTGAGACAGTAACCATACGTAACGTAAGTACTATCACACTATTACAACGGCCAAATGACAAAGAATGAGGATCAGCACACTAAAGGAAGAAAATGGATGCATTGGTTCGGACACTGCTATCATCAAAAGGATAGCAAAAAACTTCCTTCAGAAACTCTACACGTAGAACTAACCACAACCCAGGCGCTTCCTATTAGAGGCCAATTTCCACCTCTCTCCCACCAGGTAACAACTAACATGGAAGGTACTATCCTTTTGGAAGAGGTTAAGGCGACATTCTTTGATATGGCATCCAATAAGACACTAGGCTTGCACCAGGATTTGATGGTTTTACAGCTCTATTTTATTGATCTCAATGGGATGTTGTCGGGACTTCTCTGTCACTTTTTATCCAGAAAATTTTCTGCCATGAATTATGGGAAGATGGTTTAAATGATATGATTATGGTTCTTATTCCCAAAACACCTTCTCTAATGTCAATCACTCAATTCAGGCCCATTGCTTTATGTTCAGTGCTCTATAAGGCGATTACTAAGATCATCACGAACCGCCTTAAACCTCATCTAGATGAGCTCGTGGCTCCAACTCAATGTAGCTTTGTGCCAGGAAGATTTATCACTGACAATATTATTATTTCCCAAGAGGTCATCCATACCATGCAAAGGAAGTCTGGCAAAAAAGGGATACGAGCGCTAAAAGTAGACCTGGAAAAAGCTTATGATAGGCTTTCCTAGGATTTCATTAAAGATACTATTATTAATATTGGAATTTCTAAATCTCTGATACAACTTATTATGAAGTATGTCTCATCGGTTTCAATGCAAGTGAATTGGAGCGGAGAACTTAGTGAAGCTTTTAAGACTTACAGAGGTATATGACAGGGAGATCCACTATCATTATTCCTTTTTGTTCTATGTATGGAAAGATTGGGTCACTTAATAACACATTCAGTGTCCAAAAAAAGGTGGAAGCTCATTAAACTAAGTTGAAGAGGACCGGCTCTATCTCACTTATTCTTCGTAGATGATCTCATACTGTTCTCAAAGGCCACAATTGAAAAAGTGCATATAATTCGAGACTCATTGAACACTTTTTGCACAGCTTAAGGACAACGGTTAGTCAAGAAAAATCTCGGTGTTTTCACTCAAAGAATGTCTATCATTTGATGGCAAGACACTTAAGCAAAGAATTGGGATTTAAACTGAAAAATGATCTTGAATGCTACCGTAGAGTACCTCTCCTACATGAGAGAGTAAACAAAAGAACTTATCAACATGTACTAGATAAGGTACAATAGCGTCTATCCGGTTGGTCATCAAACCCTTTGTCATTCGCAAGGAGAATCACCTTGACGCAAGCTGTCATATCTACTCTTCCCTCATATACATTGCAGACAATTCGTCTTCCTCGCAGTCTATGTGATGAATTAGAAAAATTAATGAGACAGTTTATATGGGGCTCATACAATAGCACGAGAAAGATGAACTTGGTAAATTGAGATAGAGTCTGTAGACCTAAAGAGTTGGGGGGGATTGGGCATCCAAAAAATTAGAGAAATCAATGGCGTCTTCTTAATGAAATTAGGGTGGGCCTTAGTTTCCAAGCCTAACTTGTTATGGGTACAAGTTATATCAACGAAGTATAATTTTGATGCCAACAATATCCCAAATACTGTGGATGCTATGAGAGGCTCAATGGTATGGAGGAGTATCAAATCAACTTGGCACTATATTCTCAGAGGACTGAAATGGGTGATCTGTGATGGAACCAAGACATGATTCTGGCTAGACCCTTGGGTGGAGAATCTGGATCCGCTTATCTCTCATACAACTGACTCAATTCCACGATCAGATATAGATCTCAGAGTATAACACTTTATGGATAATACAGGCTCCTGAAAGTGGGCAGTTTTTCAATCTCTACTCCCTCCATCAATTTGCTTATATATAGTGGGAATATTGCCACCTCAACCCTACTTAGGGCAAGATAAGTTAATATGTGGATTTTCATACAATGGCCAGTTCACCACATCTTTGACTTATGCCATGATCATGGATTTTACTTAACCATATTCGAATGGATTCTGGAGAGAAATCTAGTAATGGAATGGTCCCCAGCGGATTTGCAGATTCCTTTAGCTTCTTGCACAAGATAGATTACTTTCCAACCAACAACAAACTCGCAAACAGCTAACTATTGAGGTTGCATGCCATCACTGTCAAGCTGACAAATCCTCGCTACATGTTGTTCGAGACTGCACCACTGTTCGCATGTTGTGGAATGCATTTCCCCCACACATATTCCCCACTGATTTTTATACTCTGAACTCTCACGATTGGCAGCTATGAATCTTCATAAACATCGGTTGGTATCTAGCTTCAATTAGTCTATTATCTTTGGGGTTGCCTGGTGGTTTCGATGGTCCTGGAGAAACAAGACCATTTTTAGCGCCCAAGTTTCGAAGCCGGAGTCCCCCGCATCTTATGTATTGGAGTATGTTCGCCAAATCCACAAGGCTTTGATTTGGCAAGGGAGAGCTAATATGGGCCACCGACCTCGACTTGAACAACTCATAGGCTAGACTAAACCCCCGTACGGTGGGGCAAAAGTGAATACAAATGGAGCATACAAAAGAACGTCCTCTTCAACATCAGCAGGAGGTCTTATCCCAGATAGTACAGGTGCTTAACTTGGGATTTGTTCAAAATATTGGCTAGTGCTCCTCCAATTCCACGGATCTCTGGGGAGCCTTATCTGGCTTAAAGCTAGCTTGGGATCTTGGTTATCACCAAATTGAACTCGAGATGGACTCCCTCGTGGTCGCCACCGTCCTATCCTCTTATACTAAAAGGAAAATGTGTCACAACAGCCTAATCATGGGATTAATGAGATGCTTGTTTGAAACTGGGTTGTTAAAACTCGACATATATACAGAGAGGGCAACCGATGTGCTGATTGGTTCACAAATGCAACCATTCATTTTGGTTTTAGAATTTCCATTCTTAATACTACACCTATAGTGTGCCTTCCATTCAACCTAGAGGACATGGATGGGATTTGTTTCCCGATATTAGTCATGTAATATGCTTTGTGTACTCTCTTTTTTTCATATAAAAAATCTCAATTAGATATTTCTTTATATAATTAATTAATATCCTCATAATCACTTTAACCTCTAATAAATATTTTTAACCTATAATTAAATTTTTAATTTTAATTTCATCTTATGGATTTTTTAATTATTATATATATATATATATATATATTATGATTAAAATTAATTTGTTAGTCACCAAAGTGTCCAAATTAATTTTGAACATGTGGTCATATAATTTATATATTTTATGAAATACTATTATGAAAAATCATTAGTTGACATAAATTAAGAACTTTACCCAATGATAAATAAATATTCTATAACTAATAAATATAAAAGAGAAAATTGATATACTCTTGTCATATGTATATAATTATCCAAAGATGTTATATGTATTTGATGAAGTTTATTTAATTTTCTTATAAAGTTTAAATAACATTCTAATAATATTGATGATATGTATTGTTATGTTTACCTAACATGAAATATATTTAATTTATTTGTTTCTATCTAAATCCGTTAATTATTGAGTGTTTATATGTTTGCAGTTATCAGCCTTCACTCTCAAGCTTTTCCTGTTACCTTGTTCACTGGTGTGAATTTCTCTTAATGGAGCGAACAAGTCACTTTTCATTTAGGTGCTTTGGATATTGACTTAGCACTATTAGAGGATAAACCTACTAACCTTAATGATAGTAGTACAGAGGCTAAAAAGGCACATTATAAGGTGTGGGTAAGGTCTAATAGGTTATGTTTGAATTTTATGTGAATGACAATTACTATCAACATTAAGCCTACTCTTCCTAGCACTGAAAATCATATTGTTAAAGTTTTTCTTAAGCTTGTGGAAGATAAGTTTCGTTCTAATGATAAGACATTTGCAGGGACACTTATGATTGAACTCACGACCATGAATTTTGATTGGTCAAATAGTATGCATCAATATGTCCTTGATATGACTAATATCGCAGCAAGACTTAAGACACTGGGTATGACTGTAGAAGACTCCTTCTTAGTGTATTTTATTATGAACTCACTAAATATGGACCATTCCATATCAATTATAATACTTAAAGGATAAGTGAAATATTGATGAATTGTCCAATAAGCTTATTTAGGGGGAAGCAAGATTAAAGAAAAAAGGATTTCATTCTATTAACTTAGTGGGTCAAGGAGTTGAAAAGAAAAACCAAAGGCCAAAAATTTTAACAAAAAAGAAATAGTTAAAGGTCCATAGGTTGCTAATGGTGAAAAGAAAGAAAAAAAGTTAAATAAATGACACTTCTGCAAGAAAGAAGGACATTATCATAAAGATTGCCTAAAGCGTAAGGCTTGGTTTGAAAAGAAATGTATACATTATGTTTCTGTATGTTTTAAATCAAACTTATCTAAAGTTTCTTCTAATATTTGACGGTTTGATTATGGTGCAACTGCTTATGTTTCCAATATTATGCAAGGGTTCCTTACAATCCAAACTATAAGCCTAACTAGCAACTTGCTATTTATGGGGAACCGATTGAAGGCCCTAATTGAAGGTGCAGGGACTTACATGCTGACATCAAATTCTAGGCATCACTTCAATCTAATGAACACTCTCTATGTACCTTCAATTTCTAGAAATTTAATTTATGTTTCTAGACTTAATGCTAGTAGATATACCTTTAATGGTGGACATGGTTGTTTCAATTTGTATAAGAATAATTCCTTTATTATTTATAGAATGCTTATAGATGGTTTATATAAATTGAAACTTGATGATGTTTTTTCTGAATCCATATTTATTATTAATCATAATGTTGGAATGAAACATAGTTTGGAGAATGAACATTCTGTTTACTTATGGCATAAGCTTTTGGGTCATATATCTAAAGAAAGGCTAGAAAGATTAGTAAAGAATGAGATTACACTGAATGTAGATTTTACTGATCTTAGCTTATGTGTGGAATGCATTAAGGTAAGCAAACCAAACATAACAAGAAAAGAGCCACGAGAAGCAGTCAACTTCTTAAAATAATACAGATCGACATTTGTGGACGTTTTGACACTCCGTCCTTTAATGGAGAAAATTTTTTCATCACCTTTATGGATAGTTTTTCACCGTATGGATATATCTATTTGTTGCATGAAAAATCTCAAGTTGTAAATACCCTTGAGGTGTTTAAAGGAGGTTAAGAGGCAATTAGATAAAATAGTGAAAAATATAAGATCTGATAAAGGTGATGGGTATTATGAAAAGTAAGACGAATCTAGACAGTTTCTTAGTACATTTGCTAAGTTTCTCAAAAGTTATGAAATATGTGCATAGTACTATATCAGGCATACCACAACAAAATGATGTGACAGAAAGGTGAAATAAAACATTAATGGATATGGTTATGAGTATGATGAGTAATTCCTCATTACCCAAAAGTTTGTGGGTGTATACACTTAGAACTGTTATGTATCTGTTAAACATGGTTCCTAATAAGGTAGTTCCTAAAACTCCTTTCTAGGTATAGACTGTAAGGAAACATAGTTTAAGAAACCTGCATGTTTAGGGTTGTCCAAAAGAAGCACAAATTTATATCCATATGAAAGAAAACTAGATTCTCAAATAGTTAGTTGTTACTTTATTGGTTACCCAAAGAAATCCAACAAGTACAGGTTTCACTATCTGAACCACAGTTTGAAAATTGTTGAAACAACTAATGCCAATAAAATGGTGAGGTTAAAGGGAATGTTGATAATCAAGTTGTAGATATTAATGAAATAAGGGTTGATGTTATATTACCCATAAATTTTCTTAAACCCACAAACATAACAAATGTTGTTCCTGCTTTGGAAGATCAAAATAATCAAGAACAATATTTGAATAATGAAGAAGCACTCTGCGAAGAACCTAACTTACCACTAACTCATGGAAATGAACCAGTTGGTATAACTTTAAATAAACCTATGAGGGTTATAAGGTCAGTTGTTTTTATGATTATATGGCTTATTTGTAAACGTAAGATTTTTATTATGAGATTGATAATGATCTTGTTTCGTTTTCACAATCCATAGGTAATGATAAGTTTGAAAGATGGATTGATGCTATGAAAGACGAGTTGAAATCAATGACTTAAAACAATGTTTAGGATCTTGTAAACTTGTCAGGAGGTTCTAAACGAGTTGGCTATAAGTGGGTCTTTAAGACCAAACAGGACTTGAATGGCAATGTTGAAAGATACAAAGCTAGACTTGTTATCAAAAGTTGCACTCAGAAAGATGATATTGATTATAAAGAGACTTTTTCACCTGTCTTAAAGAAAGATTCATTGAGAATAATTTTAGCATTAGTGCCTTAATTTGATTTAGAGTTACATTAGATGGATGTGAAAACAACCTTTTTAAACTGAAATCTTAAGGGGTTTATATGAATCAAATTGAAGGTTTTTCCATTAAAGGTAAAGAAGTATGGTGTGTAAATTTAAGAAGTCAATATGTGGACTTAAACAAGCTTCCTGGAAATAGTATATTAAGTTCAATAATACCATTATTTCTTTCAGTTTTGAGGAAATCACTATTGATCGGTGTATTTACTCGAAGATTAGTGGGAATAAGTTTATATTTCTAGTTCTGTATGTTAATGACATTTTGCTTGCTGCTAATGACTTGGTTTTGTTGCATAAGACTAAAGAATTTCTTTATAAGAGTTTTAAAATGAAAGATATAGGAGAGGCATCTTATGTGATTGGAATTTTTAATATTCTATAAGAGATTATAAGGTTTATTAGGATTGTCTTAGAAGCCTATATTAAGAAAATTCTTGAGAAATTTAACATGAGCAAGTGTTTAGTAGGTGTAGTCCTTATTCAAAAGGGGTATAAATTTAGCCTTATGCAATATCCAAAGAATGTTATGGAACGTAAGGAAATGGAAATAATTCCATATGCTTTTGTTAAGGGCAATTTGACATACCTACAAACCTATACTAAACCCAACATCAATTTTGCAGTATGGATGCTAGGTAGTTTTCAAAGTAATCCTAGGATTGATCATTGGAAAGCTGTAAAGAAAGTGTTTAGATACCTTCAAGGAATAAAATATTACATGCTCATTTATAAGAGGTCTGATCATTTAGAAAGGATTGGATAATCATATTCATATTTTATTAGGTGTGTTGATATTAGAAAGTCAACATTTGGCTATTTGTTTCTATTAGCTGAAGGAGCAATCTTATGGAAAAGTGTCAAATAATCTATCATTGCTTCATTCACTATGGGAGCAGAATTTATAGCTTATTATGAGGCTACAATTCATACATTATGGCTACGAAAATTTATTTCAAGGCTTTGGGTTGTCAACACAATAAGCAAGCTGCTGAAAATTTATTGTGATAATTTAGCATCATTTTTCTTCTCTAAAAATGACAAATATACCAGAGACGCAAAACACATGAAATCAAAGCATTTTGTTGTTAAAGAGGAGATTCAGAAATAAAAAGTGTATATAGAACATATTAGGATGGATCTTATGGTTACAGATCCTCTAACTGAAGGTTTTCAACAAAAGACATTCAAAGAACATGTGCTTAGGATGGGTCTTGGTTTTATTAATGATTGATAATAATGTTTGATGGTGATGTTTTAACACTTTTGAGCTCAATAATAATATGTTTCTGAATTTTATATTTCTTATTCATTATGTTTATATATACATGATTGTTTGAATAAGATATTTGTATCTATTTTCATAATAAGGATAAGGATTGTGTGTTTTTTATATACAACTTATGAACCTTCACATAATAAGTTCTTAATGTAGTGGTATATGGAAGGAGTATTGACTATACTGTGTATGACTGTCATAACCCACATTATATGATTTGTTGTGTTGAGATACTTATGATGTTAACGGTTTATAAGATTTAATTTTCTGCTAGACTTATATTATACTATTAAATTCAATGATGTAATATTCGATCAAATGAGAGAATGTAAAAAAATGGCCTGATATTATGACCCATATTTTCTATAGTCCCATATTAAATTTGGATTAAAGTTTTTCTTAATTTAATAATATATTAAATTTTAATCATTAATTTAGTACTTGATAGACGTACAAGATTTAATGTTAACAGATTATAAATTATTCCTCTCTCCACCCTAATTGAGTATGTAGACAAAAATAAAATATAAAACGAATGTATTTGGCTATACATCAAACTATCTGCTATAGAAAGAGGATTAAGAGAGAGAAAAACTAGTTCGTTATTATTGAAAACTCTCTCTATATCATGTTGAATTATAGTCAAGGTAAGTGATTTATTCATTTCATCTATATGGTTATTATTATATTCAAGATCTTAATGGACATAAATGATTTATTTATGAATTTATGTGTTGATGTTTGAATATTAAGTACAAAACTTAGTTTTTCCTAGTTTAAGTGAGAATAGAATATAGAAATTTACAATAATCTTACAAATAAATTTTATTTTAATAGAGGAATAAAAAGTATGGCTTGACATTTATTAAGAAAGAAGTGGATGAACTTTCAATTTTAAAATCAACTTTTTTTCAGTTTAAAATTGGGCCTTATTGGTATCATTTCAATTTAAAATGATCATCAACCAAAAGTAGGAATGCAAGCTACTCTCCACCAGAGAAAAGAACATGGAGAGAGCAAGAGGATGCAGGTTTACCCTACAATAATAACAATGCCCAATATAAATCTCGTTGAGGTGCGAGATATGGGGAAGTCTAATAATATGTAGTCTTTTCCTTAATTAATAAAAAGGTTATTTTCAAATGACTCACATGATGCAATAATTTACTTAGAATATGGACTTAAAAGCACACTATATAATTAGGACATAACAATGAAGGTTAATATAAAGACGTTCACTACAAAGAACTCATCAATTTGAGAAACTTTTGGGAGGAGGGTATACGGTCCTATATCAAGGATAATCTATCAACAATATTGGCACATCATTCAACCCCCAAAAGTGATCACATAAAAGTATTAAAACATAGAACCTGAAAATTTTCCAAGTAATAAAGAAAACATACCAGACGGATAGAATTAGAAGAAATTTTGCAAAAGATATAATTTTTGGGAAAGCTGCAGCAAAATATCCATTGACTCAAATACACAAGTCAAGCTTGTCACAAGAGTCACATATTATTGAGTACCTATTTGAATGAGCTTATATTAGTAGAGCTTTTGTCAGTAAAATTTTTTTAGAAGAGCTTTTCTAAAAAGTCAGTTGATTGTTTGGTTGTTAGTTAAAAAAATAACTTTTTTGAAATAGCTTCATACAATAGATTATTTGACAATATAAAAAATAAAAAGCACTTTTATTAATTTTAACTATATTTTAGTTTGTAATAAAATTATTTATGCATATAAATATCATTTAAAGTATATTAAACAATATGCAAAACACAATCTATTAATTATTATATAATTTTAAATCACGTATATTAAAACATATAAAAAAGTCAAATAATATTATATAAATTCCAAAAAAAACGTGAAGATGAGTTTGTATGTATTGTAAAAATTATGTGCAAAACATAAGAATAAAAGGAACTAAAAAATAGGTTCATTAATTGATCTAAAAAATCTAATTGACAAAGTGTATTTTTTAGAAGTTTCAAATTTGAGCTTTTCAAAAGTTTTATTTTGGCTGTTAAAAAAGTTATATCTACTAAATTTTGCTTTTTTATTTTATAACCAAATACTCTTTTTTTTTAAAGCAATTTTTACGATAAAAAATACTTATTTATCCTCCAAAAATTTTAACCGAATGAGATAGCAACATAACCTCTTCTCCTATTAAGATGCATGTATAGATATTATGAGCTGGTCTTGGGCCTTAACTGGAACTGAAAGGACTGTTGGGATTGGGCTGTATTTGGCGTTGCCTCCCATTTATGTTTGTAGGTGCGTATGATCTCTTGGTTGTTGCTTTCAACGCTTCTTATTCCAGTTCTTTTAAAAGATAATTTTTCTCATAATTTCTCAAACCCCTAATCTTCAATCTGAAATCTGTCATCAGATTCTCAAATTTTCGACAAGTTCCCAAAACCCCACCGTCCTCTTCTTACTCTTATCGCCTCTCTGTAGGCTTCCTTGTCTCGCTCTTTCCCTCCTTTGAGGTAAGTTCTACTCTTCTTTTCCTTTTCTTTTCTCTTCTACATCAATGCATTATAACGAATTTTGGTTTTCACTAAAACGAAATTAGGCTCTTTTAGAAATTGGGCCAGTGTTCTCTTTCCAATCCCCAGCGCCGGTACCATTCCTTTCCAGCTCTTTTGCATCCCTATTTGTCTGAGTTCACCTTCGACTTTGTAGTTTTTTACCACCCAATTTTGGTATTTAGGTTCAGTTCTTTCTACTTTTTGCTACCTATCAATTTACATTGTCTCTTGCTTCTTTATATCCTGTTCCGTACTGTTTTAGGAATTTCTTTGTGACTATCGTTTTTGGTGTTCTTTTCGATTTTGTTCACTTTTCTTTTTCATTGTGGAAAATGAACTGAAGGTGTGATAACAGAATTGTCTTTTTTTTAAAGGAACCTTATTGTTTCTTGGGATTTAGGGATCCGCGTGAAATTGGTAGAAGAAGGTTACCCCCTTTTTGGTTGTGTTCTATTCGTAGCTATGTCGGTTACGGCTGGTGTTAGTGATACTGCATTAGCAGTTAGGGAGAAGCTTAGAGGTAAAATTGGTTCAACCAAAGTTAAGAGATACTGGCCTGGAAAAGCCCCTGAGTGGGCTGATGAGGCGGATGAAGATGGGGACATTACAATGGCTAGGGCGGCTGCTGTTGAGAGGTATTTCCCCAGCCAAGATGATTCTGATGTTGCCCGACGGGATGACCCCAGACTGCGCCGTTTGGCTGAGAGTAGGATTGATAACCGTGATGAAGTGAGGGCGGAGCATCGCCGAATCCGGCAACCTGAGATTGTTTCCAGAGATGAAGAAGAATACCAAAGGCAAGAAGGCTTGGATGTGGAAGAAGAGGATGAGGAAGCGTTGGAGGAAAGGAGGAGGAAGATTAAAGAGAAGTTACTTTTGCGTGAGCAAGAAGAAGCTGCTCTTCTTCCTGAAGAAGAGGAGGAGGAAGCTGAGGAAGAGGAGGAAGAGGAATCGGAGTATGAGACTGACTCTGAAGAGGAAACTACGGGAATTGCGATGGTGAAGCCTGTGTTTGTGCCAAAGTCAGAGAGAGATACCATAGCTGAGCGTGAGCGACTTGAAGCTGAAGAACTAGCTCTTGAGGAAAAACTAAGGAAGAAATTGGAGGAGAGGAAGGTGGAGACGAAACAAATTTTGGTTGAGGAAATTCAGAAAGAAGAACAAATACAGAAGAACTTAGAAATGGAGGCAAATATTGCTGATGTGGATACAGATGATGAAGTGAACGAGGCAGAGGAATATGAAGCTTGGAAGGTGAGAGAGATTGCAAGAATCAAGAGGGATAGGGATGCCCGTGAGGCAATGTTGAAGGAGAAGGAAGAAGTTGAGAGGGTCAGAAACATGACAGAGGAAGAGAGGAGGGAATGGGAGCGGAAGAATCCTAAGCCCGCTGCAACTTCGAAACAGAAGTGGCGGTTTATGCAGAAATATTACCACAAGGGTGCTTTCTTCCAGGCTCAGTCTGATGACCTCTCTGCAACTGTCGGAACAGATAATATTTATAGGCGTGATTTCTCTGCTCCAACAGGGGAAGATAAGATGGACAAAACTATTTTGCCCAAGGTTATGCAAGTCAAACACTTTGGCCGCAGTGGAAGAACAAAATGGACACATCTTGTCAATGAGGATACTACTGATTGGAATAATCCGTAAGTTCACTTCTGCAAATTGGTTTTGGTTAATAATTTCAGTTTTTGCTTTCTTTCTCCATTCTTCTCTTCTCCAAGCATCTGTCTCCAGATCTGATCTTCTGCTCCTTAATTGTCACGAATAATGTGATTTGCTTGATGTTTATTTTGTTTTAGCTTATCTTGAGATTTGATCTAAAATAGACGTGATAGTGCATAGGTAAAAACCAAGATGCACCCTTTGCATGATTTTTAATTTATGTTTCAAACTACAGATTAACTAAGGCTCAAGTTCCGATCTTTACATGTAGTCTCACGTGGGTGTTGTAATTTGAGTTAGAAATGAGTTCTTGCCGGTGGGAGAAATTGAGCCCCTTTTCTGAGGAATTCTTGTTTGGTTAGAAAAACAAAGTTTGAACAACGGTCTTAAGTTGGTTGACTGGCTACTTCGTTGTAGGGTATTATATAGTGCTAATGAATTTTTATCTCCATTCCTACATTTCTGATGTTTTATGGTGGACCAAGTAAGCTACTAAACTATAGATTCACAGTAGGCACGTAGAAATAAGACCTATTCATGGCTTTCTTTAACTTGTGATGTTTGCTTTCAAAGAAGGGGTTTTTTTTTGTTTGCCTTGAAATCTTCAATTTGACTGTTGTTTGAAGTAGTTGATAGACGCTTTTGAATAAGTTTCCACTAATAATTTATCGGAATTCTGTGCCTTCTATCCCTTTAAATGTATCATTGCGAGTTGCATATTGGTTACTGAATCTGTTCTTGATGTCTGTTCTGTAGGTGGACATTTAATGATCCTCTTCGGGCAAAGTACAATGCAAAAATGGCTGGGATGAATACATCAATTGATAAACCCAAAGGAAATAAGAAATTGAAGGATTGGGACAAGCACTAAGTTATGTATGAACTGTTGCGTAGGTCAAGTAGGAAGGCAGTCTTTTAGTTGTATTCTTACGGTGGAATATAAGGAGCTCTAGTTGGAAATCTGGAAGGCGTTTGTAGTCCTACACTTGTATCCATGCCTATTTCAACTTTCCAAGAAATGCAAATTCTCGTAAAATTTTGGTGTTTGCATATACACATTTTCTGTCATATCAGAATTTTGGTGTTTGCACGTGGGGCTTTCTGCAAGAAACACATTTTCTGCTGCTGCTTTGATTTATTTTCTTTTCATGCGGCCTTTATCCTCCAGTTTGCACGAACAGCTATTGTCGGAAGTCTGATCAATTCGAGTGAAGTTGCGATGCTTGCAAGTCTTTTACAAGTTGGAATATTTTCTTTTGCAAATATTCTTGAACTGTTTCCACAATATTGCCTTTGATAGGCTGACATGTGTATGAGTCCCCAGGAAAAGATGAAAAACGCAGAATTCGACGAGAATGTATGAAGATAATGTTAAGCAGAGAATATCGGACATGACCTTGGTTCTCTATGTTGTCAAATCTGTAATCTCCTATGTATCAATCAATCAATGACAATACCTGCCAAACAAGAAGTCGAGAAAATAATGATTTTGTACGACTGCATTCATTGGAAATAAACTTCAAGAGCCGACTCCTGTTGTTCACTACGTCTATCTTGTAAATTCCTATCTCTCCGCTTTCCGTTAAGCTATATTAAAGTGAAGAATAATCGTCATACCATTCCAGTGCTGTCAATTTTGTAATGGTCATCTTCAAGTCGCTTGTTTCTCTCGCTAGTCTCACAATCCAAACAAACCCTGAATTACTACTTAGTTGTGTGACCATGGCAGCAATGAAAAGAAAAACCAAATCAGGCCGAATTGCATTAGAAGGCCCATTCAATTGCTGCTAATTAGGGCTTCTTCGGCCCATATTTCAGGTCAATCTCTTCTTCTCCCATGTCCCCTTCTCAATCATACTATTGTCTGTTCAGTCCTTTCTCATTTTATGAAGTTTGATGTCCATGGCAGAAGAAGACTCAAAGTCCGAATCTACCCTGCCTGCTTCACCCGTACTCTTTCTTTCTCCGCCTATATATATAATTTTGTACTTTTATGTATTTATACAATTGAATGCGAGTTAGATTGGTGAATTTTCTGTGGTTATGACGATTCATGTCAACGTTGATGGCTTCTGGGATTTCTCGGATAGGGCTGATTATCATAGGCTTGTTAGGGTAGACGCGCATGGAAGGGTTATCGGCAGACATTCACTTCGTAGTTTTTTCAATTGTACGTAAATATAACTGATAGGACACTGATTTATGTCTTCGGAAAAAGATTGATTTCCCCCTTTTTGATATAGTATTTTAAGCGCATTCAATGGAAAGCAAACTGTGATTGTGTGACTAGCTGTTTCTTGAACTGGATGATATGAAATAATATGTTTCGAAAGCTCATTTAGTTGATTTTTAGATGATATCACCATAACTATGTATGAGGCTATGATTGTGATAGTATGACCAATGATCGGGTAGGAGTTAATCATTGTGACTAACTTAAGAGGAGTTGCGCCTTTTTATGTTTGCTAGGGATGTTGACTGTATTGATTTTGGTTTATGCAATAGATTGTGGAGGTCCTGTGCAAAAGTTCACGTAAGACTAGCCGCTTTGCAGTGGGTAGCAAGGCAGGATTTGCCGTTTCTCTGATAAACAGAAAGTTGGAGGATGGTGCCCCCGTTGCTTTGTACATTGAAGCAGTTAAGGATGGGGAAGAACCTATAAGTTTTGGCCCTGATGCAGTTCTTGTGAATTATGGTGATGGTTGGAAGTTACAAACAGTTACCGAGCTGGATTATGGTTGTAAGTCATTCCTCTTATCATGTCTCATGTTCTGTTAAGCAGCTATTGAATACAGCAGTAGGATGTTGGGTTACTAATATCTTTTTTTTTTCTTTCTAAAAGCAGGTATTAGGAAAAAGGAGCATGTTCAGCTGATTCCAACACAGATCCTTAATAAAGTGGTACGAGTTTTAAAATTCTCTGGTCTGAATTTACGTTGAGTGTTTTGCCTTATTAAAACATTTTTAAATTCCATTCTCCAAAAGATTTTCTTGAGAATATTTCCGTCAGGAGCACAATAAAGTTAGAAATTAACTGCTTGGTCAGCTGTTAGTAGCACAATAAAGAAAATTTGCATGCTTTTTCAAAAACTTGGACATGCGCTGAAATTTTTCTTAGACAATCAACATTTTATTTATTAGGCTCTTAGTAGACTTCAAGTTGGCCTTGGTTGCTAGAATCTTTCCTTTCTGCTTGATTTAGCTCCCGTTCATTAGACATTATGTTGCCTGGACTGACCTTTAAAAGGATCCTTTTGTTCCAAGTTTTTGCTAGCGCTTTCTCTTCTGCTTTCTGCCTCTGAATTTGATAGCTCTTCTCTCCTATTGTATCTTTAGGCCTATATAAACATTGAATAAATTAAGTCAAAACGGTCATATCTCTCCTTATCTTCAATGAATTCTTCTATTTGCACTTGTTGGTTTACCAATAATACTCAACTTGGCATTTTTGCATAAGCTACATCTTAAATAATTGTTCAATAATTTCCTAGTTCAATGCTCAAGTGAGCAAAAATTAAACATAAGGTGCCTACACTGCCATACAGCACGATTTGGACAATCTTGACTTGCTTCCAATGTTGACTTAAATCTATTTAGGGCTTAAGCCTGATCTTCTGGAATTTGAGGTTCTAAGGCTGGTATTTTGTGAACAAGGCTAGAGTTATTTCATCATTTTGGTGTTATTATGGTGTTTATTTCACTTCCTTATATTGGAAATCTTTGATTACAATTTTCTTACCTGAGATAAATTGAATCTCCCTCTTTCTCCTCAGCGGACGTCTGATGGTACGCATAGTACGAAGGCAGTTGTCAAGCCAGGAATCAGCCTTTTGTACATTGCAAAAATATTGGTAGCCTTTGGGTTGATTTTTGTGCTTGGTGCAATTTTTACTTTGGCTCTTGAGAATCTTCCCAGACTGTTACTCTTTGTTAATACATTGACATAATGTTCTATTGACTATTCAGAATATATGCAATGGATTTAACATGTTATTTACTAGACCAGTACGTAATTAGAGGAGAGGCCTCTATAAAACTATAAGGTGCTATGCATCAGTATTACGTGGTGAAAGTTACACCAATGAAAGTTCATGGGTTTGTGCATACGAGTTGTGGAAGAAAATTGATGGTGGAAGATGGGGAACTACTAGATTAATATCAAAGCCAAGACTATGCTCAAAAACCTGAACATGGTCTTACCATTCTAATGAACTCTGTACCTGATGCAAATTCTACTGTTGGGCTTATGGTGGCATTTGAAAGAATTTACTTAGTTGTTGGAATAGTGAAAAGGATGCTTAGCATGTATTATAAAGCTTCATGCGGTAAATTGATGTGTTTATTGTAGTCTTTCGCTACACTGGCTGGGTGAATGTGGTTCTTGCAGAAATCCCCACGTGCTTGAATTTTGACTTTCCGTACTGCATGGCAATGCTAACTAACTGGAGCTTTAGTGTCTGTCTGCTATTGCAAACTAAAGCACTCCTTGAAATTATTTCTTCATTTTAGGGCTCCTAAGAACTTCATGTACTTCATCCTCATTACCAACTTCAAGCGTCAACATGTTGACAGCTTAACTGAATATCAACTTGAAACTTATACTTGGAAAATATTGGATTTCTTATATATAGATTTATTTACAATAATTATGTCCATTTTTAATGTCTAGAAATATCTTTGTTAAAATCTTTAGAATAAATAAGTAAAACCTTAAATAAAAAATGATTAAATATGTTCATACATATAATATTTAAGAGAAGTTTTACGATTTTCATTATTTTCTTTTAAATTTATTGGAATCTAACATTTAATAATAGTCCTATTTCCTTTTCCTTTTCTTGTTATCCAAACATAACAATTTTCAAGGGATAAAAATATTTTAGATTTTTTAAATATTAAAAAATGAATATAAGGTCAATTCCTTAACAATTAATTTACAAAATTTACTAGAAAGTCGTGAATAAAACTTTCTTTTAAAATCTTAATATATAGTCGTAAAGGTAAAATCATATTCTTACAAACTAATTTGATAAAATATAATACTATAATACCAAAATCAAATAAAAGACAATATACAACTCTACCATATGAGTGGGTTCTTGAAGGAGCAATAAGACTGGCTCATGGCTCAAATGCTCAGTCAAAATCATAATAATGATTAACAAATGCAACCATAGAGAGACACAGAGAGCTTCCTTAGACACACAAACTTCTTTAATTTGCAGACTATTTACATCTTTGCACAAATATTACACTGAGGCGTCTTTTGGTCTATGCTCACAAAGAAAGTATACAAACATCATTTGGGAAGGGAGGTTTTTTATACAGCAAAGAGATTCTGCTGTAAGAACCACAATAAGATGGTGCAATGTGCAATCCATTCTAAGCTAAGCTAAGCTATCAACAGAGCTCCGATGTATTTCATCGGCATGCGCAGCAGGAACATAGACTGCATCCTGTAGTGAGCTATGAGTTCGCCCATAAAGCGCATAAACAAACACACCGATTAAGAGCCATATGGAAACACGGGTCCACGTAGCAACACTGAAAGTTTGAGAGACCAAGCGTGGTATATCAGAACTAAGATGTTGTGTCAGATAAAATTTTCCATGGCCAAATCTCAGTTAAAAATTCAAGCATGCCATCAAATGGATTCTATACATGGTAACTTGCAACTATAGCTTAATGTCTACTCACCCCAAATTTATAAGCAGGTAGGTGTTAATGAGAATGCAGATGATCGGAAGGAGTGGAACAAATGGACAAATAAATCCTGCAAGGAGATCAGAATTTCATTTCTTAAATTAGCTTAAAACTCATTAGAAACTCACATTTAACTAGTTTGCCGCTACTAAAGCATTAGGGATAAATAAATTATACATTATGTTTCTCATATACAATTACATGCACTAGATGAAACAATATAATCAATACTTGGTTTAAGCATGAAACTATTCTTTACTGCAACATCACTGCCTTAAGAAATTTAGGGACACTGTACACTCCTGCAGATACGAAGGCAAGAACCAAGTCTCTGCAGATTTGACATATGTATCAAGTGAGGACGCATATGCCAAAAGCTGACATGGGATTTCAATTTTGTTTCAAGAAAACTAACTGCATCAATCAAACAAGGGAAAAAGGGAGAAGAATGAGTACCTCCAGTATGGCCAAAGCTGTGCCTTGCATCATCTTGTTCTATACAGGTCAATACAGCAAGACCAAACAGAAGAAGAAGACCACCAACCCCACACGATGTAAAACGAAGAAGCCTGATGGATGAAACATGAAGCTAATTAATCTCAGGAAGAAAAGCACAAGTATGCAGTTGGATGTGGCCATTAGCCCATACTACAGAAGCACCAGACTGCAGAAGCAGTATAGCTGAGTCTTAAACTTCAATCACAGAAAAATCTCTCTGAGTTTAAAGTTGTGGCTATCCACAATTGAAAAAACAAAATTCATAAAGATAATTCAGTATTACCCTTATGAATGTCGTTGCTCAAGTATTCAGCACAACCATAGCCAATTAATGCTTAACTCAGAAACATGGTTAAAATACATCTACCAACCTTGGAAGACTTGTATCTGAAGCTGCATGTGTAAGCACTAGTGCCCCAAAACATGTGAATGCTATGGTCCACCCAGCAACTTTTCGCCTGTTTTCTTCATTTAGGACAACTGAAATGATAAAAGAAAAGATGAAAATTAGATGTGGTAAGACTGAGGCCAACCATTAAATTACACGGAATCTGCCACATAGACCTTGCGATACAATACAAGATGCATCAAGAAATATTTTACAGCCACAAATTCCTTTGCATACTTTGATCAGCATATCTGAGATGCCTGAGTGGACCAAAGAAAGTTTTGCATTGGAAAGACCCCAATTTTAATGCTTGTATACTATCATTCACTTTCAAAACTCAGTTGATTACAACTCAGTTTATAAAGATACAGGATTATATATGTACTTTTAAGTTTAGGCATAAGAGAATAAATTAATCATGCAGATAAAGTTAAGTCAGAAGAATAGGTATGCGATTCATTTGCAGCATCTGTTTCTTTCATATAGGGTTCTACTAATTGATATGTTTGCACAGATAATTGAAATTCAAGTTCTTACTTGGTTGATTCTGGCTCTGACTATGATGAAAATTGAGAACTTTTCTTTATAGATCTATTCAGCTTAAATGCCTCATTGAAAGGTGTACAACAGGTTTTTATCAAGAACAAATATTAGCCCAATAGGGAGTATAGAGGCATTCACATAGGAAAATGCACAAATGTCAGATCTCTTCCTCTTCCTTCAGATGGTGGATTAAATTTAACATGGGGATGTGCTCATATTAGCAAAAAGATCTCAGAATCCATAAACATTCCAGAAAATGCAAGTAAAGGTGAAAGGACCTAAAGAAACTTACAATTTGCTTGAACTTCCTTTTTGACAATTGCAGGGTATTCAATTTGTGCATTCTTTTTGCATAGTAAAGGTAAAGAGCCATCATTTGTCCCTTCAATATTGTGGGTACCCTGACTGAACCGCAACGACACAGAATCAATTGTTTCCTGAAGTGAGGATGGAAACGGCACCTCATCTGGTGGGACATATCTCAGTATCAGTACAGAAATTGCAACCATGGTGAAAGCAAGAAGGGTACCAACACTGACCTGCAAAAAAGCATCACCAAGAAGAGCTTAATAGACAAGCATATATCAACTCATAAGCATATTTAAATATCTAGTTGGTCATAATAAGGGAGAAGTAGATTTCCAGTTTCCCTGGACTATGTGATTGGAAGGGGGATTATCCACCCTTACATGGGTAGGTTATAGAGGGGGAATATTCAATTGTGCTTCCTTCTTAGCATTAATCCAAGTACATGATTTGCTACACTATTTGAGAAATGATCCTTGACTTTCTGTAATTTGGAGGGCTTCGTGAGTGTGAAGAAATGGAATACTAAGTGATGATGACAAAAACTTACCATCCCAGCCAGCTGTGAAACATCCATGAAAAATGCCAAGATAGCAGCACCAAAACCAGTAGCCAATGTACTTTTCACTGGTACTTGAGTACTTCTATTAACATCCGAAAAGAAAGGCGGAAGCAATCCATCTCTAGACATTGCCATCAAAATTCGTGGCTGACAGACCACAAGGTAATTGGCAAGTCAACACGGAATCCAATTAAATAATATGTCAACCAGAAAGAAAAACAAAGAAAGCCAATCAGTCAAGAGGACATAGCCTCCCTCATATCTAGATCTTGTGTCTCATTCAAAACTAAAAGTAGCCCTGCTAATATTTGTTGGATCCTGTGACGATCAAAACTTGAAGTTAAAGAGAGAGAGACTTCAGCATCTTCCACCTTTTCTCCTCCTTCTTTCAAACTAAGATGAGTGGAAAGGATATCCAGTGACAACATAACTTCCACAAGTATTTATTCTATAGTCATGCCCCACTGCCCACCGTGCACATATTTTCCTAAGCATGTGCTTGCTGGCATCTTAATCTAGCCATTAACACAAGCTTGCAATCTTTCTTCCTTGATATATGTTGTTGAGACTTAATGTAATAGCTTTTACTCAATATTACAATGGCTAAGATAATCCAGGCAGCTATTACAGCGTTCTTTTCGTCACTAACTTCAGGCTCTCTCTCAATGCAAGATAGGGCACCAAAATAAACTCCAACATTGAAGTTAGAATTTTAAGTTCATAGCAAGGCATTATAAGGCAAAGTATATGGTTTTGTCAACATTTAATGCTGTAATAAACTTCTTGTTACTCTTTACTTTTCATCTACGAAATCAAATGAGAAGTGGGCTGACTAAATCATTTTTCACAATAGACATAAATAGAGCTCTTTGTAAATACAAATTGAAGTTCAACTTTTGGTAAGTAATCAAAAGGATCAAAAATATCATTTCATCAAGAAAACTGATAATCATACATTAGAAAACAGTACAAGGACCATGGATCAGTCATTAGGTACCATGCAGTCAATAATAAGAATTGGTGAAAATTCAAAATTTACCAAAAAGTATTTAAGACAGCACATACTGTTGTTGTTGGGAAAAAAACATGCAAAATCGCTTTAATTACCTGAGGAAGTAATGAGCCCATCAATGTTGAGCAAAGAGCCATAACAGCTCCTGCAGTAATTATGTACCTGGAATTACCACAAGGAAAATGAACCTTTAACCAAACATCATACATGATAAAATTAGCTCCAACGAGAAATAGAAAAGCAAAGGTAAAATTAAGCTCAATCGGTGACCACTTCAAAAACTTACGCTGCCCATTGCATGCCATAGCTAGCAAATGCTGAGGAGATGGGAGTATCAGGATTCATTGCATGATAAGGTACCAGACCAACAATGACAACAGAGACGAGCATGTATAAACCACAACATATAGATAGTGCAAACCCTATTCCCATTGGCAAATCTCTCTGAGGATTCTTTACCTGTCAAATAAATTGTGACATACATTTGCAAATTTAAACTTTCAAAGTTATGGTGCTGCTAATGGAAATAAAAGTACGCATAAATGAGGGAAATTAGAAAAGGGAAGTACAATGCACATACTTCCTCAGCAGTGCTGGCGACAGAATCAAAACCTATGTATGAAAAGAAGACTGTAGCAGACCCCGCAAGCATCCCATCTACCCCAAATGGGAAATACCTGCTAGCAAACCACATTAGATTAGCCAACCTCTGTTCAAGAATGATAATTCAAGAGAATTCTTTAGCATGAGATGCCTATTACCCAGTAGGAAGTTTGTAACCAGCCCATCCAGTCTTGAAACCCAGATAAGTACCAGCTATTATAACAAAGAGCATGGCACAAACGTTCACGGTTGTTACAACACCTTGAGCCACTGTACTCTGTGCAATAGATTTCATTTAAGTAGTGTGAGAAGGAAAAAAAAGAAAAAGAAAAAGCAGAAGCAAACAAGTTCCATACAGGGACAGAATAAAAATGACAAGGAAGTCCATTTACCTCCTTGATACCAACACACAACAGCCCAGTCACAATAAATACTAGAATTGCAGCACACGGATCAACCACAACATCAAGCCCAGGAATATGTTGACGGGCTAAAAATGCAGGCAGACTGTCTGGACCTCCAAACAGTAAAGCCTAAATGCATACAAGCAGTGCAAATATTAAACCAACAGAACAGCACAAAGCTTCTCCACCATTAAAACTTAACATGAGAAATCCTAGGTCCTCAAAGTTTCACATATAGAGTAAATTGAAAGTGAATACTCGCGGACAAGTATTTAGTAAAACATTAAAAAAACAGTTCAGAACAGACACAAATTCACTGTACCAGATTAGGGGATATGCCACGGGCAACTGCTGATCCACCAATTGTGTATTCCAATATTAGAGCCCACCCAATCAACCACGCAACACTGCACATAGCCATTTGATAAATTACAAAAAAAAAAAAGGCAAATAGATAATTGCTTGCACAATGATATATCCATTTGTTGAACTTAAATTGTAAAGAAGTGAACCTAAAGTTGATGGAATAATCATCCTATTGGAAAAAGGACAAAATAAGTCAAAATCCTAAGTTAAACTTGCTTCCCAACCATGCGAGAGGGCTAAAATACTTACAATTCTCCAACACATATGTAAGAATAATGATATGCACTGCCAGCAGATGGACATCGACTTGCAAGTTCTGCATAACAGAAGGCAGAAAGAGCAGCAGCAATTCCAGCTATCAGAAAGGAAATTGTAAGAGCTGGTCCAGAATGCTCTCTGGCCACTGTTCCGACAAGAATATAAACTCCAGCTCCAATTGTTGAGCCCACACCTGATCAGATAAGTTCAAAAGAATTCAGTTTTAAGCTATCAAAAAAGAAAGAGCAGATCGGTATCTTGCAATTGGTCAACCAAATTCTTTTGAAACAGTGTTATCGCCTCACAGGCCCTTAAAATCAAAATTGTCAAACAGTGAACCTTAAGATCGCAAAATCACAAAAGCAATGATACATAAACACAAACCCCAATCAAATTTCAACTGAATCAGGACAACAGAAGGCGAAATAAAGATGAAGAAGGAAGAGACCTACCTATTGCTATAAGGTGAAGAATCGATAACTCTTTTGCTAACTGGTAGTGCCCGTGAGCTTTAACATGAACAGAATCAACCTGTTTTCTCCTTATCAAACCCCTGACACAACCTCCCCAGACACCGGTTCCACCATCCGTTTGCGAATCAATGAGAAAACCCATCAAATTTCCTAACTTTTCCCCTACTATGAAACACCCAACAAATTATATGAACAACCACGACAATCCCAAAAATTGTTTGCAATTCTGTGAGTAATTTACAAAATGGGTATTCCCTATGCCCAAAATATACAGAAACGAATGTTTTCAATCTCTTGAAAGTATTCTGTTATACACAGAAGCGAAAAGAAATAAGAGAGAGATCTTAATCCCAGAACAGCCCTCCTTCCCTACCCAATAAAAGAACTTGGAGGACCTGATTCTCTAACAATTCCAAGAGGGAAGGGGGCAGATTCTGAAGAGATCTATGTTTTAGTGTTCGATGAGAGAAAATAAAATACAACGAAAAGAAAAGAACTTGGGCTATACTTTTATAGCGGAATCGGACGACTCTCCCCAACTGGTGTGACTTAACTTGGATTAGATACTCTGCCGCTTGCTTGCTTTTAATCATGTATTGTGTAGGCCACACCTCTCTTTCGTTGTAATAGATTCTACTGGGGCTCACAAGTCACAATTTCTTTATTCAATGATTATTTCCTTGTTTTTTTTAATCATTATTTGTACGTAACAGAAAAGAGAGCAGCCTCTGTTATTAGGTATTATAGCCTTTTTGCTTACTCTGTTTTTTTTAATCATAAGTTTTGGCAATTAATGGAGTATATTAACTTAGTAACATATCATATCAATTAATTTCACCAGGAATAATTTAACTATTTATTAAAGATATTTTTATAAAATTAGTTATTTAATATAAATTGTTTATGTGTCGAATGATTTATGAGAGTGTGACTTTAAAAAATATTATAATCTATTTTGTAGAATATTAAAAAAGGTTTATTTTTCATAATTAATAAATGTAAAAAAATATATCAAAAGTAGTATTATCTAGAGTTTTTTGTAATTCTAAAATTGTATGTATCTTTAATTATTTTGGTAGATCAATTTTAGATTAGCATAATATAGAAAAAATAGGAGTCAATTTTGTAATTAATTACGACTAAAGTTTTTCTTAGACATGAGAGAGAGATATAACCAAAATTTTAGTAAAATTTTGAGGACTAATTTCAATAAATTATTTTCTTTAGAGAAAGAAATTATAATAAAAACTAGAAAGAGTAATGAAAAGTTATAGGTGAATAACTATGCTATTTGCAAAATCAAATAACTATGTTGTTTTCTTCCATAAACTTAAAAGCCCTTCTTACACAAGGCTTCTGGCAACGTTACAATTGTCATTAATGTATACTTTTTATCAGTTGAAGGGATGGAGCTTCTAATAAATCAACTGATTGGATTCAACCAGTTAACTTAATCAGTTGATTATCAAACACATTTATTAGGTATTTGACATGGTTAAACAGCTTAAACTTTTCAATTAGCTGAAAAATGGCTAATAAGCCATTCACCAAATGGGGCATTTGATGAGGTCATCTAGAAAGTTATCCTATGATAAGACTTTAATAGTTATATAGGGGCAATCTTAGACGGATATCTATAGATTCATGGAGGTTTCAGATATAAAGACATAAATGATAGTGAGATTGCTTTATTGTGCATGACAATCCCGCTCGAGTTAATAATATCAATTCTTTAATCAAGAAGAATGAGAAGCAATTGAAGACTTTCAAGAACAAAATCACAAAACCTCAAATTGACTATTTCCTTGTAAGGCGGAGCGATTAACTAAGGTGTAAGGATTGTAAGATGATTTTAAAAGCTTGCTTGTCAACTCAGCATAGACTACTAGTATTAGATCTTGTAATTAAGGGATAAAGGAAGAAGAAAAGTCTTGGGAGGTATATTAGAATCATATGGTGGAATCTGAAAGGGGATAAAAGGTGGAACAATTTAAGGATAAAATAAGATATGGAGATTAATGGAAATTGAAAGGAGATATTGATCATATGTGGGAGGAAGTAGCAACTCTTTTAAGAAATACTGCTAAAGAGATCTTAGGGATTTCTAAAGGACTTAGGGGTGGTAAGAAGGAATCTTAATGGTGGAAGGAAGATGCACAAGATAAGGTGAAAGCCAAAATAAGGTGCCTATAAAGCACTATTGAATAGTACCACAGAGGCAAGGAAGGTGGATATTAGAAAAAGGTACAAATTAGCAAAGAAAGAAGCAAAAAAGATAATCTCAGCAGAGCTTACGAGAATTTTTATAGTAGATTGGTTACTAAAAGGGAGAAAGGGGCATTTTTTTAGTTGGCAGGAGCTAGGAAACAAAAACTGAGAGACTTAGATCAAGTTCAATTTATAAGATGAAACAAGAAAAGTGCTCATGGATGAAAATGTCATCATAAGTAGGTGGCAGAGATATTTCTATAGCCTTTTTAAAAAAGACATAGAGAACAACATCTCTTTAGGAGATCTCAATAAGTCCAAGAGTTTTCGTAACTTATCTCGTTGTAAGCAGATCATAAGGAAGAAATTAAAAATGCTTTGAGGGAGATGAAGAGCAGAACGACAGTAGGACCAGATGAGATACTCATAGAGACATGGAAGAGCCTAGACGTAGAGAGTATTACTTAGCTTTCTTAAGTCCACCACATAGTTAGATGAATGGAGACTGAGTATGTTAATTACTTTACGCAAGTATAAAGGGGACACCCAAAACTATAACAACTATAGAGGCATTAAACTATTTAGTCACATCTTGAAGTTGTGAGAGAAGGTAATTGAGAAGAGAGTGAGAAAGGTTGCTCCTATCTCGAAGAACCAGTTTGACTTTATACCAGGAAATCTATGACAAAAGTTTTACATCTCTTTAAAAGATTAATAGAATATTACAGGAAAAATAGAGAAATATGCACATGGTTTTTATTGATTGAGAAAAAGCATATGACATGATTCTTAGGTAGGGAAATCATGTGGAGATGTTTAAAGGTTAAGGGAGTTTATATAACTTATATCCATGTGATCAGGGATAAGTAAGAAGGGATAATAACTAGAGTAAGGACGATAGGAGAAGATACTGAAAATTTTCTATTAGTATTGGGCTACACCAAAGCTCCACATTGAGTCCTTTTCTATTTGCAGTAGTGATGAATGAGCTCACTAAGAATATTAAAAAAGATGTTTTTTTGTGTATATTATTTGTTGACGATATTTTCTTAAGAATGAGACAAGAGAGAGTGTCAATGTTAAGTTATAATATTGGAGGGATATGTTAAAGTCGAAAAGTTTTAAAGTGAGCAGGATTAAAACTGAGTACTTAGAGTGCAGCTTTTCGCGCCAGCAGGTGGCTACCGATGAGGAGGTAAAGATTGGATTAGAAGTTATACACATAAAGAGTATTTTAAGAACCTAAGTTATTATCCAAAGCAATCAAGAAATCGATGAAGATGTAGCCTATTGTATCAGATTAAGGTAGCTCAAATGGAGAAGTACATCCGGAGTTTTATGTGACAAGAAGATATCGCTTAAGCTCAAAGGTAAATTCTATTGCTTAATGATTAGGCCAATCATGTTATATGAGACAAAGTATTGGCCCATCAAACAAATACGTAGTAATAAGCTTATGGTGACGAAGATGGGGATGCTCCAGTAGATGTATAACCTTATAAGAAGAGTCAAAGTTAACGGTAATAGACAAATTAAATGTAGCTGATATTAATGAAAAATTAAGAGAGACAAAGCTTAGATGATTCGGACATGTTAAAACGAGACATCCTGACGCTTCAATAAAAAGATACGAGAAAATAATATTTAAAGACAGTAAGAATATGAAATGAAGGCCTAAGAAGAACTGAGGAGAAATAATCAAGAATGATATGACTCGAATGGAACTTACCGAGGGCATGACCCACGATATGAAAGCTTGATGTACTAAGATACGGATAAAGAATCTCTCTTTAAGAGATCATTCGCATGCTTATAGATTTTTTAGATTGTGTCCTTCGAGTTTAATAAGTAATATTAACCTTCTAGTTAGTTAGCTTAATTAGTTTCTTACTTAACTTAATTACTTTCTTAATATAACTGGTTTGAGTTGCTCTTGTATTGGTATTTATTTAATTTGTGTATTCATTTTATCTTTTATTGTTAATCTTTGACATGTTTAATATATACATTATTTTGTGTTATATTGTCTTTTTTAATGTATATTCATTTATAATTTTGTAATATTTTTATGTCTTATTGTATGTTGATCTATTAAATACAGTTTCTCTATTAAATAAAAATGTGTATTATTAAACCTTCTTGTACTAAATATTGTTGTCGTCTTCTCCATGGCTGCTATAGTTAGTTGGTTGTTGTTATCGTTATTATTTTAAATTTTGAGCACCAGTTCCTATTTCCAACGCACCGGTGAGATTTATTGTTATCGCAGCAATTCAAGTTTGTTACTATAAGAATTGGGAGGTGTGGTTGTGAATATGGCATTGGGATTGTAAATTTGCGCGTGTGACGTACCCAATCCGGCGGTTCTGACTTGCTCCAATTCAATGAGTTTCATGGACAGTGGGGAGATGACCTAATTATTTAGTATGGGAGCTGACACGGTTTCCCTTTCACAATGGCAACTTTTTGTCTGCCAACACTTGTGTATTAATTATGCTATGGATTCTTTTTTAACTAGTGACCATAGTTATATTCAATGACGTATATGGGGACAAGTGAGGTATATTCATTGTCACTGTCTAATTTTATCAACCCTTCAAATCCGATTAGATTTGGACCACACATTTGATAAAATGATAGAATATTTTCATTGAAAGAGCACTTACCATAACTTGATTAGATTAGGATCCGTAGCGTTCTATGTGAAAACAGGGGAAGGCGTTATTAATTAGATGTGCTCGCTTTTGACCTCCAAGTTTTCATTTAATCGCCCTGAACATTCTTCAGGAATTCAAAGTTGCATTCCTGCCGTGGAATAGAACAACCAGTCTTGGTCATAATTAGTAATATGTTGATATAGTTATGTCGGTAAAGACAAAAAGACGAAGAATGAATAGCCATCTTGACGTGAGCATAGGCCATATCAATTACAATTTCAACATGCTCTTGCCAATAATGGAATCCATCTTGGAAAGTCATGCGTTCTCTCTATTACCGACCCCTGCACGAATCCATGTGATTCATGATGTCCTTTTCCTTTCTTGGACTTGTATAATCAATAATGCACCTTTCTTTTATTGCTCAGCATATTATACAATTTTCGTTTCTTGTACGTATCCTTCATGTGAATTTTCAAATTGAGTGGCCATTATGCAATGTGTGTGGGACATACGTTTTATGACACTAACGATTATAAGATCTGCAGGCTGGCCATTACTTCGTCTTTGCAATTTTTTAATATGAAGGGTTAATAAGGTGGTATAGAGTTTCCTAAAGCTAATGGTTGTATACTTGGACAAAAACATAACTTTTGGGTCTCTGTTAGGGGACAGATCTTTTGTCTTTAAATATGTGTACCAACTCTATCTTATTTGATTCAAGTCATTCATTTGTGTGAGAGTAACATAAATAAATAGTTTGGATCAAATGAGACAAAGTTGGTACACATATTTGAGAACAGAGGATTTCATGACCTCTAGGGGACAGATCTTTTGTCTTTAAATCTGTATACCAACCCTGTCTTATTTAATCCAAGTTATTTATTTGTGTGAAACTAACATAAATAAATAATTTGGATCAAATGAGACAGAGTTGTTACACATATTTGAGAGCAGAATATTTCATGGCCTCTGCTAACAAAAAGGATAGATGGTCGTCGCTGAATCATCTCCAGCATATCCGCGGAAAGAAAGGAAACGTTCCCACACATATGTGTTATTCATACAATTCATAGCAGATCTTTCTAATAATATTAAAATCAAATTGAGAAATTAGTTTTTTGATTAAATTAGGATTATCAAAGTTAAATTAGAAAATTTTAATGTTATTGATGTATATTTAATTAAAATGAGTTTTCTTATATTATTTTATGACATATATTTGATAAGATGGCACTCCCCTGACTAATAAAAAATAAAAGATATTTGGTAGATTAATATTTTACAATTAACAAACATATAAATAATGAAAATATAAACTTCTTAAAATTTTTATTTGTTTAAAATTTAAAAATATTATAATTTACTTTCAACTTTTAAAATTTTAAAATATGACTTGTATTTTAGTATATATGCTAAAGTTAAGTCATTAGAAAACCACGAACCTCAAAATGGTATCTAATGAGGTGTTTGCAAACGTAATTTGATAAAGAGTTTTGATTCTTTCAAATTTATTTTTTTTTTCTTTTCCGTGTTCATATTAAAGTTGTAGTAGGTAATGATTGATATAATATACGAGGTATTTGATAAGTCTAATCAAACTTTTAGAAAGTCTCTTGATTGAGTCATGGCTTTGTCATTTGTGCACCTTGCACCTTTAACAGTACAGCTTTTATTTCTCTGGCTGCTTAGCTTGGGAGTTTCATTGGATACAGAAAAAAGAGAAGAAAGAAGAGGCCTCTTGCATAACTGTTCAACCCTCCATAAACGAATAGAAGACATGGATTTGGAAAACCCTTATTCGGAATGATGGTTGATAAAGCTAGGTGGGTCACAAGAATCGAGTGTAGTGTAGTGTAGGTTGATTGTTGTAACAATGACAGGCCAAATGACGAACATGGAAATTATTTACTCACATGAAATTCTGGGTTTCCTTATTTTTTGAGTCTATATTTTCTGTCTAATATTATAGTATTTTATTGTCTATAATAAATCTTAGTTATTTATTTATATGAATCTTGCGTGAATCTTGCGTGAGTCCCATAAAATAAATGGTTAAAATTTTATAAAACAAAATAAAATAAAGTAATATTAAATAAGAAATTTTTTTTTTTAATATTTTCTTGACTACTTCGTTCAATCCATAGATTGGTCATTGACAAAATATAGTAAATTTGTGGCGAGAAACCTAGGCTAACCCTGTCCAGCAATCAAATGTCGATTTCAAGTATTACACGTATGTAACATGTTCCACCTAAAATCTACTCATCATCGTTTTATGTTTAAGAATGTTAGTGTCATGCATGTCGTGTAGGAATCTGACCACAAGCTTGGTTAACAGTTGCTAGGTTGGAAGAAAGTTGTTTGGCACGCAACCCAAATTAACTAATAATTAGGCGTCCACGAGTACGAGAGCAATAGGTAGGAAGAAACCTAAGATGCAAGCCATTTTATCCGTTAAATTTCAAATGCACTATTTTTAAAAGGGAAGCAAAGTTTAGGATACTGTTTTGTACAAATTAGTATGTATCATACCGGATTAAAACTGATACAAAATAGAAGGTTAGTTATATTAGATTTAAATATCGGTTAGTATTAGTTCGTTTAAGATGATACTAATCGGTATTTAAAATATTGATCAAATAATAACTAGTATCAAAAATTAATTTTTTTTTTTTGCAAAATGTTCAAAAATTTTTAATCTTTACATTTCTCCCTCCGTCCCTCTCCTTTTTAAAATTTTTGTAATTAGATATTTGATTTATTTTAACTTTTATAATTATTATAAATTTTTATTTTTTTTAAAAATAATTTTTTTTATTATTAATAATAATTATAAATTAAATCATGATTATCGCACCCAGTCCGAAGTCCC
>JANJEY010000002.1:19113484-19126281 GCA_024703695.1 Erythroxylum cataractarum | reverse complement strand
CCAGATAATTTCCCATACAGAGGTGATGGAGTAACATCCAGAACTGGGTTTTCAGGATCAACACCTGTAGTATAGCAAGCAAGGTAAGATATCCTGGAAAGAAGTCCTTTCAAATTGACTTCACCCAAAATATTGCAACTAGATGAGAAAGGCCAGTGATTGATACTATCTGGATAGTACTATACAGATATACAATATCAAATTGCATAGGCAACACAGAAGCTGCAAAAAAGGTTCTACATGCAACTTGAACATACAAGACAACTACTACTAAATGTCATTGCATTACAACTGTAAGATTATTCACTAAAGAACATTTAATCTGCAGGGCAACTCAATAATAAGAACTAAACAGCCCTACATAATTATGTAGCATTGCCGTATACAGTAACATTAGACCTAGAGAAACTTCTCCTCTTGGGTCATTAAATTGTCTCTGGGAGAGGGGGGTAGACTTAAAGATTTAAATCAGACGATCACTAACTAAAACAAAGCAAATTTGGGTTAGCAAGGAGTTACGTTGTACAGGATGATAGACTCATCACTGGTAGGAGAATATATATGCACACACTCTTAGGAAAGTGACGTTGGCAGACTTTGTAGCAAACCTCAGAAAATCAATCTCTTCATCTGAATATGGTGAAGAAATATTCTTTTACCAAAACTTCCACTAATTTCCCCCAAAACAAGAAATTTATGGCTTCCCTAAAATTATTTCCCTAAACAGGACGAGAATAATAAACAGGCTTAACTCCCAACATTAGAGAACCAACTATTACAAGGAATCTGTTGCAAATATCCACGAATCAAGCATCAGCCGAAATTAAAAGAACATAAGCAGCTTAGTAAGTTGACAGCTTTCTCCTAAACACAGTTCTAAGAGGAAACAATAACGAGAAAATTATACTACGCTTTTCTAACTAAACCTAACAAAAGAAGCTGGTATGCACTGACCCTTTATTGTGCCATCGTAGATAATCTGTTTTTTACACTGCCAAAAGCTCACTATGCAAAGCATCGTATACGGGTTTAGCATTATTTTAAATCCCAAATGAAGAAACAATGAGAAGAAAAACTCCAAAAGCAAAAATCCAACTCTCACAACCATATGCAATTCAGTTTCTTTTCTGCTGCCTCAATTTTTTGGTACAGAACCAAATCGAAACAAATTCATGGACATGCATAAACAAACCCCATTAATCAAGAGGGAGAAAAGAATGGTAAAAACAGTAACTTTACAAACCCTTCCCGAACGGCATGCAAAGCCAAACCGAAATACTAAAAAAAGAACCAGAAAAGAAGAGAAAACAATAAAAATCGAGACTACACATATTTCTTTGCAAACATAAGATACGTACCTTTGGGAGCAGTCTCGTGAGCGGCATATGAGAGAAGAACAAGGGAAATGTTGAGAGACAGGAGAAGTAGAAAAAGAGAAGAGCTCATGATTGCCCGTCCCTCTCTTTCTATCTCTCTCTCTCAGTATCTTCTTCCCTCTTTTCCTCTGGTTATCGTACCTAAGCGTTTGCTCTCCGCGTGAAGAAAACGAAGAAAGAGAGAGACAGAAGGACGCGCGCTTTGGGCTCTGTAAAGTTTGTGCTGTTTTGAACTCCGATTGTGGTTGGTGTTCGCACACTGAAACGCTGCGTTTTGGACAATAACATTTTATTGGTAATATATTAATACTTAAATTTCTTTTCCACCCTTGATCGTTTCGACTTTGTAGTGACCCGAAGTGAAGAATGAAGGGGCAAGTGAAGAAGAAATCTGAAACCACTCAACTACATCCATTAATCGAATGCGCAGAGTTGATTCTTCCGTGGCTGAACCCACAAGAGTTATCCAACATCTCGCTCACCTGCAAAGCCCTGTCCCTAGTCGCCAACTCCATCACTCGCCACCGCTCTCTCGATGCCGCTCGATCCCTAGAGGACTTCCCGCTCCCATTCGGCAACTCACTCTTCGGCCACCCTCCCTACGCCTATTTTCTCTACACCCCATCTCAAGTCCTCCCTTCCGTATTCCATTCTTCACGCCAGCTTTGGGGCTCCCCCTCCTTCCCCTGCTGCGGAGGACCAAAGACCTGTTCGCCAGTGCCTTGTGGGTGTGGTTGCGACGGTTGCGGCGAGGAATGGGCTCAAGGGCTTGCGGGGATGGGTTTGGAAATAGTGAGTGAGTGCGGACCTTGTTGTGGGTGTGGGTTGGAGTGTGGGAATCGGTTGACTCAGAGAGGGATTTCTGTGAAGTTGAAGATTGTGAGGGATAGTAGGAAAGGTTGGTGCTTGTTCGCTGATCAGTTGATTCATCGAGGCCAATTTATATGCGAGTATGCAGGTAGTTGTTTCATTGTGGCTTTGCTGCAAGAACCTGTTGACATTTTGTTAAAAGAAGTCTCTTTTTACAAGTTGGACCTTTTGAATGAATCTGAATGTATCTTGTACTGTTTCTGTGATTGATATCGAATTCACCTGCCAGTGCCTCTTGTCCTTGTTCTTATTCTGTTTTCAGAATTGATTTCCTGGCGTTACTTGTGACCATAAGTGCATCTCATTTGTTTTATTATGTGAATTGAACTTGGGTTGAGCAGGTGAATTATTGACAACCAAAGAAGCAAGGAGACGGCAACAAATCTATGACGAGCTTGCATCTGGTGGTTGTGCCTCGTCTGCTTCTGCCCTGTTGGTTGTCAGAGAGCATCTTCCATCAGGAAAGGCCTGTTTGAGGATAAATATTGATGCCACAAAAATTGGAAATGCTGCAAGATTTATTAACCATTCTTGTGATGGTGGTAATCTATTCACCGTACTGGTTAGAAACTCGGGCGCTATTCTTCCTCGTGTCTGCTTTTTCGCTTCTAAAGACATAAAGGAAGGTGAAGAACTCACTTTTAGTTACGGGGAAACTAGGGTCAGTTCCAAGTGCTTGCCATGTTTTTGTGGCAGCTCCTGCTGTTTTGGAACATTGCCTTCAGAAAATACTTAATACATTCCTGAAATCTTTTGATCGGAGTAGTTATGATAATCTTGAATATTCCCCTTCATTGTATGGTTGGTGTTTAATCAACTGCCAATGCTAAAGCAGTTTCTGAAACTGTAGTTTGAAAAAACCTTATTTTAAATGAAATGACTTTTTCATAATATAAGGAATTTTCAGCTAAAAACGTACTTCAGGGACCTGCCAAAGCGTCATTGGGAATAAACATTCATGCCCAAATTCATGGCTTTCATTTTCTGAAAAGAACAAATGTCTCAGTGCATTCAATTCAGACTTGGCACGAAATTAGAAAAGGTATCAGTCATTAGCTGTTGCCGAAATGCAATCAATGGATATGCAAACCAGAACTCCTGACTTAAAACTAAAAGACTAATGAAAGAATTGAAAGGGACTAAGTGACTAACAATACAATAATCGTTCTTGATTAGAATTGAATCGCACACAAAAGGAGAGAGCTATGTTATGTCATGCTATTTACATACATACAAACATGTATAGATATACATGCACGTCTACTTCTTGGCTTTACATCCCAGACGTCAAGGGCAGCACAGATCTTGTGCCTTTCTCCAACCCTTCAATCAACCTTCCTCCTCTAAACACTTCCCCCAACCTTATTATCAATATTAATTTAATTTTCCCCTTCTTTTAATTAATAACTACATTTATATTGGTTAATTAGATATTATATCTTGTGTTTGATTACAATATTCATACCATACATATTCTAACTATAACGGGCTCTTTGCACGCGCCCCTCACATCGCTCCTGTCATTCCGACCATAACGCTCTATTCTTGCATCATTAAACACACACACTTGAGCATGTACATAACAAGCTTGTAATATTATATATTATACGTAGTAGTTGGCTTTAGATTGTGTACTCAAGAAATCTCTTTACTTCTTCCGTTAATTAAGACGTCAATACGTAACAAAATCTCGTATCTATATATCTATGTTTATGCATTACTTAATCAACTAAAAAAGGGAAAAGAAACGAAGAAAAAAGAAGAGCTTAACACATTCACCTTGCCAACCCCTTCACGAGGCCAACGTGCTGTCTCATTTTGCTTCATTCACGTATAAACACCAACCCTACCACCCTTCCTCTTTTGCTACGCCCTTCTCTTTACGTTTCTTTCTGCCTCTCTCTCACAAACCCTAACAATCCTGCCATGGACTCCGATGCTGTCTCCCAAAGTCGGAGGAAAGTTATCGGTAAGCGTGCCACAGCGGACCCCGCCGGGGAACCTGCACAGCCCACGCCAGCACCTTCAGCTCCATGCGGTGCGTGCAAATTCTTGAGGAGGAAGTGTGTTAGCGGGTGCATCTTTGCACCCCACTTTGGTTCGGACCAGGGTGCAGCCCGGTTCGCAGCGGTACATAAGGTGTTTGGCGCCAGTAACGTGTCCAAGCTGTTGTTGCACATCCCGGTGAGCCGAAGGCATGAAGCAGTTGTCACCATATCCTATGAGGCTCAAGCTAGGCTTTCTGACCCGGTCTATGGCTGTGTCTCTACCATACTTGCTTTACAGCAACAGGTTCATGAGTTTCGGAAACAGCAGTAATTGTTGCTATAATATAAAAACAAGCAATCACCTCTATATATATGTGCACGTAAACTTTTTTTTAAAAATAAACAATAGCATAAACTTGGAAAGATGTTTTAAGCAAATGAACCTTCTTGACACAAATATATGCAGATATGGTTTCTTTAACACTTTATATATGTGGAAACGGAATTAATATCCCAAGATTTTCCGATAATTCAGATGTTCTTTCAGTGTGTTTCCATTTTTGTGATCTATCTTATGTTTGGACTTTAAAGGAATCTTAGTTTGATTACACAGTCAGGGCTTTTATGAACACAGAACAAAATAATGGTTCCATTTCATTATTTTCTATTATAGGTTCTGTTGAAAAGCAAAATTCATAGATTAAGGAAACAAGAAAATCCTGAACATTAAACAATGTCGTCCAAACTACTCCAGACGGTACTATACCAGAGTTAACTATTTGGCGAGATATTCTCACATTTCTACCTTGAAGTTTGGTATAGTGTTTAATGATATCCACAAAATCTTTGAGGACGTTTGACATTCCAAGATTGTTTTAGTTTATATTTCTTTTAATTATTAAGAAAATAAAAGACACAATTCTAAGGTTTTTTTTTTTTTTCTTTGGGTGTGTGTGTGTGCAAGAAATATGTTAGAAAACTGTCTTTCAGTTACCATTAAATGTAGAAACGAATTTGAAACATCGTATTGGTATCAAATAAAGTATGATCATGGATTCTATCTTTAAATGCCTGATTGGTCTGGCATAATCAAGTGGTTCCTGAATGTATCTATTAAGTTTGTGCAGGTGGCATCTTTGCAAACTGAGCTTACAATGGTCCAATCGCAACTAATAAACAGCAGGTTTGCTCTGGGCAATGTGATTCAGAACGCACAGCATGAACAACATCAACATGTTGCAATGCTTCAACCAGCGTACTCAAACAACTCCTCGGCTTCCACCAGTCTCATCAACATGAGCAGTTTTACCTCCAGCTTTGACCTTGTCACTGAGACAGCTCCTTCTTCTAATAGTTTGGATCCTCTCCACCTTTCTCGCCCATCTCATGATGAGGAAGATGATGAGGAAGAGAGCCGGATTCCAGCCATTTTCTCCAGATGAAAATAATATACATGAAGATATCCAAAATAATTGCTAGCTCGCTAGCTAGCTAGATTGTCATTTGCTAAGACTAATTGCATATTTCCATCATACTCTTCCATATTATTTTCCTTCTCTTTGGGACAAGGAGGCAAAAGATATATGTTACGTTTTTACTTAATAGATAGTATGGCTATATGAAACTAGCAGCTACTCATTCATTTTCTCTAAACTCTTGCTTTGCATGAATTATTTCACTCTTCTTCTCCAGCTCAATCCTATCCTGACCTGCCCATGATCAGTTCTGGAAGAACTTCTTAAAGAGTTGACAAGTATTATTACTCATGAAATTTGATCACTTGTGCACAAACTCATGCATTATTGTTGTATAGGAAAAAGTTTTGGGACCAATTTATGATGGCCTAACCTTATTAAAAATTTCATTTTTTAAATTATGATAAGATTATTCACTAATAACTACCAAAAATTGACCATACAGCTGTTGAGGTGGTACCTTATTCCTTGTACTGTTTAATATTGTTAATGTATAGAGCTTCGAAGAACATTAGACATGTAATAACCAAGTAATTAAACGGGAAAGGATTTTGGTATAAGATTGGTTGGATATACGATTTCTCTTCTTCTACGTGTAGAAAGATTCAAATTTGTTAGACTTGGTCCACTCATTTATAGAACTCATAATAGAGTTTTTAGGAGTTTATTTTATTTTATTTTATTCAATCTAAAAGTATTCATCGTTAGATTGAGTCGCTATAGTTTTTACATGTGAAGAATATTTTGATTTTAAATGATTTTTCTTCTTTTTTATTTGTTGTTATTGTCTTTATCCTTTATTTGGTACTTATTTTGTGAATGTTTTGGAGAATATTTTGCAAGACTCTTTTAATATATCGGAGTTCTTTTGATTGATAGAAAGTCCTGTGATTTTTTTCCTTATAGTTCGGAGGAGTTTTTCATATTAAAATTCTAGTGTCGCGTATACTTGTGATTCGCCTTGGCCATATTTATTCTCAACTTATTATACTTATTGCAACATCATTGTTAAGCTCGATTTTGCTTGCTCCTCGTAGATTCAAGTAGAAAGGGAAGTTTTGAGTTTTGGCTAGGTATTTTATTATGTTGTGTATTCGATCTTGCATATATCAATGCTTTATTGTTAACATTATAGAACTTGTGGTCGTTATATGGGATAATTATATTTAATTAATGGAGGCAAGTATTAATAAAATAGTGTATTAAATGATGCTAATTGCCATAAGTAGAAAGATAAGATAAAAGATTTTTATTTAGGAAAAAACATGAATTTGTCTATGTATGTTACTCAGAAGGCTCAGTTATATTGGGCGACGATTAAAATTTTGAATAACTACAAGTTTATTACTATATTAGGTAAGAGAAGAAGATAAAGTTCTCAATTACATTATTAATGTGACATATATTAGAACTTTGTGGGATAAGCTCAAGAAATTTTATATTTTAAAGATAGACAATAATAAGTTATTCTTACTTAAGCAATTAGTTATTTTGATATATAAGGAGGAGGGTCCTATTTCTGATTACCTAAATGACTTTTAGGGTGTTGTTGTTCAATTATATGAAATAGATGTAAAGTTTGAAGACAAGGTATAAGAACTTTGTTTACTAATTATTATATCATATTCTTAGGAAATTTTTGTATTTCTTTGACCAATTTTACTCCTAATTATGTAATGAGTATCAGATATGTTAAAAATGGTGTTGTGAATGAAGAAGTAAATAGAAGGTCTCAAGGGTCATCTTCATCCTCATCACAATTAAATGTTTTAGTTACCAAAGATAAGAGAAGAAGTAAATTAAAAAGTCAAAATATAAGTTAGTCCTCCAAGTCTTAATATAAGAACTCTATTTGTAATCATTATAGTAAATTAGGGCATATTAAGAAGAATCGTAAAGTTGAATAAAAAAGAAGAGACATGTAAAAAAAGTGCATTGATAATGAGAACTGTTTTGCTACTATTTTTGGTAGTGATCTTTGTGTTGCTTGTGATGAAAATATCATCAATTTAGTATTTCATGAGACTGTCTAGGTTGTAGATAAATGCCTCATGTCATGACAAGTCAAGGAACAACAATGATGATAAGATTAAAGTGATCAACATAAGAACAATTTGTTTTGAGACAAACAATGGTTTAAAGTTAGATAAGCAAGTCATACATGCACCTCACATCCACTTGAATTTAATCTCTGTAGGAAAGCTCGATAATGATGGTTATAGTAATATCTTTAATGATGGGTAATGGAAACTTACTAAAAGTTCACTAGTTATGACTCGAGAAAACAAGTTCTATAACTTATATATGATGATAGGTTCTATTTTTGACGAATTGGATAATATGATGAGAGTGATACTTTATAAATAGTGTGGATTAAAATTAAATCATAAGAGTGAGAAGGGAATTGATTGTTTGGCCAAAGAAAACCTTTTAGGATTAAATAAGCTAGGTTGGATATGTATGTTCATTACTTAGTTGGGAAAAAGAAAGAGAAGAATTTTTTTTAGAGTCATCCTCCTTCTAAAAAGTCAAATTTATTAGAGTTTGTATATTTTGATGTTTACATTTATTTTAAATTGGGGTCACATGTTGGTGCACTTTATTTTATCATCTTTATTGATGATCATTCTAGAAAATTTTAACTTCATGATTTGAAGGCCAAAAATTATGTTCATGAGAATTGAAGGAATTTCAAATCTTGGTTAAAAAACAAATATATAAGAAACTAAAATGCATCTATAGTAATAATGGTTGTGAGGATAAACAGAACTTTGGTTGAGAGAGCTATATACTTACTTGTATAAGCAAAGTTGCCAAGTTCCTTTTTAGCATAAGCATTTTGCACAGTTGATTATATTATCAATTTGTCTCCTATTAATGCTTTAGATGATTATGTCCAAAATATAGTTTGGATTTGCAATGATTGTTTCTATGATCAATTAAGATTTTTTAAATGTAAATCTCTTATATATATCTTTAAAAATGAGAGGTAAATATTGGATGTTAATACCAAGTATTGTATTTTCATTGGTTATATACCAAATGAGTTGGTTACCACTTGTATGATTCGATAGAGAAGAAACTTATCTATTGGACCCCGCTTTTGGAGCTCAACATCGGAGTCTTGAGATGTGAGCCTAATACCCTATAATTTCTGAAGCTCAACAGTCTGGAGTCATAAAACGTGAGCGGGCTTCCTTGTGGGGTTATTTCAGCGACTCCTCATTAGTCATTGCCCCATAAGGATGACGTGCCCATATTAGTTAAACTCCAAATCACAATTTGATTTCTTCCAAACAATTGTAGCTTTTTGCCTCTTGTTTATTTTCAAATAGGAGCCATCTCATTTAGAGCTCTATATGCTTAAAAAAATCTAAAGTGTATTCATAACCTAGTTATGCTCCTTCGATCGATCCCTCCTTTTTCCTTTCATAAATCTCTCTCAAATCAACCCCAAAAGCTACAAATGTTTATTGAGAGATAGGAAAATGTGTCAGAAATCTATCGTTTCAAGAATCACTTAATTTGGAGGTCGAGTTATGAAGTTATGGCCAAAAGAATCAACCATGCTCATGTCCTCATTCACGTTGTATCTATCTCGGAACAATTGGCATAACTTTCTCTAAAGACATCAGATTTGGGTGTTTTTTGGATGGTTTTGAAAAAGACTTCAAGATCTACAACTTTTATAAAGACCTTGAGATAGATTCTATCGTCTAGTGAGTCAAATTTGGATCAGGAGATAGGATCAGATGAACAGTGCACCAGACGATATGACTTCATCAGATGATACGTCATCTCCAAACAATATGCTCTCACCAGACGAAGCGTCCTCACTAGATGATACGTCCTCGCCAGATGAAGTGTCCTCACCAGACGATACGTCATCACCAGATGAAGCATCCTCACCAAAGGAAGTATCATCGCTGGACGATACTTCCTCACTAGACGAAGCATCCTTACCAGACGATATGTCATCACCAGATGATACGTCATCACTAGACAAAGCGTCCTCATCAGACAAAAGGTCCTCACTAGATGGTACGTCTGGCATCCTCACCAAACGATATGATGTCATCAGACGATACAAACTATACGTCTGAACATCTCCACTTATAAGGATCATAACTTTCAACTCCAATGTCCAAAAATTTCATACTTTATATTGTTGAAAAGCTAGAAAGATAAACTATTGCTTTCCAAAAGATAACTTTGACTAATTTAGCCTAAATTAGTCCAATTTTTCCCTAAAGTCAGTACATAATTTATACCTCTATGAAAGACTTGAAATTTTGCATTTTGCAAACTTGGAATGTCCTGAGCTTAACCTTTCAGCTACCAAATTGACTTGGTTAAACTCTCAAATCTCAACCCATTTGTCTTATCACCTCCAACTATATCGGATCGGTCATAATTCCTATCTTCCTTCCCGTAACATCTCACTTATACGTACATATATATATATCAACAATTTAAGCTCCAAAATCATCAACTCAAGATGATAACTTCTTCACGTATATCTAAATTTCAACTCACAACATCCATGTACCATTCACACTTCATTAATATCAAAAGTTTTTACAATGCTTTAATGGGCATTTCGAGCCACCATACATCATAGTCCAAAAATACCAACTTCACAAGAACAATAATGTCTCAAAATGTGACTAAAGTCTTGTTTTACATGATCTAACTTCAAAAGAACAAAAATGCAAATTGGAGTGATGTCTTGACTCTCGACTTGATCACTTGACATCTTGTTCATCGCTTGTAGATGGGGAGGAATGGGGGTGAGCTTAAAACTCGTGGGTAACAGTTTTATAATCGGTAACAAGCAAAAACCATTTAAAACCTTTATGATCAAAGCCAAATTTCCATTGAATTATGAAACACAAAATTCTTAACTTATTAAGTCAATTCATAAACCATATAAGTCATACATCCATCAAACTTGCCAAATACATCATAACCGATCAAACACATCAAAATCAATTTAACACATTATAATGGTTTGGGTAGATCCATATCAGAATGTACTATATATTTTTCATAAGGGTCCTATGTAGCCGTGAACAGAACATACTATCGCAATCCCACAAAATGGTCTTGCGTAGTAACGAACTTATAGGAGTCCGTGAAGGAGCTTCATGCCATTAGTGGATAGGCGGGAGAAGTCTTTTTAATCAAGTGTATTTGACTGATAGAACAAACCACTACAAACTCACTTAAAATGTTATTCATGAACGGAAAACAATTTGCCCAATTGGCACATTTTTGGAAAACTTAATTTCATATATTTGGTATCATTTCAAAATCATTTTTATTTTTGTTTCATAGTTCATGCACAAAATTCATAGACACAACATGTAACACTTTCTTAAAGCATTTAAAGAACAATAAATGCACATTTACAAGTAGTTGAAAACATTTATTTCCATGTCTTGAAAGAAACATTGATGGCTTATTATTTAATTATAAAAATGTAACCCACCTTTGTCTCCTTGCTTGAAAACTTGCTCAATGACGTCTCTCCTCTTTCTCCTCTTGCCTCCCTTACCTCTCTTACCTCCCTTCAAACATTACCAAAAATCCCCATTCAAAAAGAACTCCAATTGGAAAACCTAAAGAAACCTATGCATGAAATTGACCCTAGAATACTTAAACCCATGCATTTCCCAAGCTCCTTAAACCAACACCCTTCCAAAAATCCAAAAGATTTAACATAAACTTACTTTGAATCTTCAACAAACAATGAATTTCTTGGCTTTAATGGAAGCTCTAATCTTTCTCTTTTTTTTTCCCCTTCTTGAACACCTTCAAAATCACTCTTTAGAAATAAGAAAAATTGAAACCTAGTTGACCTCCCTTCTTTTCTCTTCTTTCTCTCTTTTTTGTGCTTCTCTCTTCTCTCTTTTCTCATTCATGTTTTTGGCTTCTTCCAAATGCAAGACAACAATTCTTCTTCCCTTTTATACCCTTAAGGATTGTACAATGTCTATTTTGCCCTTCCTTTAATGCTTTATGGTTTTTAAACTTAATTGATCTTTCCAAAATACCCCTTATGCAAACTTACCACCTTAGCACTTTAATTCTCTTAACCTATATCATATTATCTTACTCACATTAATATGCTAATTAATTCCAATATACATTAATCTAGCAAGACTCCAAAATTAATCAAATTATGCTTATTTATTATAAAAAATTTTTAGGGGTCAACATTTCTCCCCCTCTTAAAAAAATTTCGTCCTCGAAATTTTTACCTGAATCATTGAAGAGGTGTGGATACTTTTCTCTCATGGCCTCCAAGGGCTTTTATGTGGCCTCTTCCACGAAATGGTTTCTCCACAGGACTTTGACCAGTTTAACTGTCTTGTTCCTAAGGACCTTTTCCTTGGTGTCCAATATCTATACTAGAATCTCCTCATAACTCAAATCATCTCTTAACTGAACCTCAGTGGTCTGAATGATGTGGGAGGAATCCGATCTATACCTCCTCAATATGGACACATGAAAGACGTCATGTATCTGTGTCGATTCTGGTGCAACGCCAACCTATAAGCTAGCGGTCCGATCCTCTCTACAATCTCATAAGGACCCACATATCTTAGACTTATCTTGCCCTTCTTGCGAAACATCATAACTTCTTTCTAAGGAGGAGTCTTAAGAAAAATTTTCTCACTAACTTCATACTCCATTTCCTTCTGGTGTGCATCAGTATAACTTTTCATTTTATCTTGTGCTGCCTTAAGTCATTGCTTAATTAAATTAACCTTGTCGACTATTATCTGAAGCAACTCTGGCCCTATCAGTTTCCTCTCTCCTTCTTCATCCCAACATATCGAAGTTCTAAATCTCCTTCCATACAGTGCTTCTTAAGGAACCATCTAAATTGTAGCATCCCACTCCCACGAGACTCGAACCCGACATCGACTGTGATATCCGAGCCCGCGACCAGTGAGGGTGGTATGCTAGAGCAGTCAATGCAGTTTAAAACTCGGTAATACCTTTTTTTTTTGGAAACCCATCGAGTGCGCAAATATCAGTAACTAATTTGGGCCCGTTCTAATACGAAATCATTTTCAACA
>JANJEY010000002.1:18932680-18942855 GCA_024703695.1 Erythroxylum cataractarum | reverse complement strand
CCTTGAGATCCTTCACCCATGAAAGTAGATGTGTCAAAGTTGTTTGTTGCCTCCTCAAGCTCATCCAGTGAGAAGGTACGATAAGCTGGTACCCCAAGTGCTCCTAGCTTCATTGTTTGAGATATATACCCTTCAAGTGCAGCAAAAAACACATAACAAATCGGATAATTGTCATAGTTTGAGAAGAAAAGACACCTATGTTTAAGCTTCTGCCAACCAAGCCTTTCATAAGTTGCTTGCCAATAGAACTTGATGCATAGATAATACTCTTTTAAGAACTAAAAACCTATCTTCAATTTCTTGTGTTATGACGCGTTAGCTTGTTATATTCTTTTTTTCTTCACTGAAATGCTATCTTGAATCAAGCTAAGACGTGCATTTCTTCATTTAATTTCACCGGTTGGCTTGCTAAAAAGGGACACTAAAGCTTATTGCGACCTTGCAGTTGCATGGCTACATACATGAATGCACATGATCTACAACACTGGCGCAGGTATCAACAGAGTAGTAACATAATGAAACCTTACTTGCATCTGACAGAAGTTTTGACGGGTACGCGGTTGATGCATCTTCTGCAATATATCGTATTGATGAAGGTTTTCTGATTCTCTTCCTGACACTGATTTTCCTGATAACTAAAATAATTAAAACAGATAATGCAATTGCTCCAGCAATCCCTCCAATGACACCCAATGCAACAATTGCTTTAGATGCTTTCTTCTTTTCCCTTTCTTGAGGCAAAATCCCCACAGCCAATGCTTCATTTCGACAAGCAAGAAGAGGATGCTGATCTTGGTCTTCATTTTCCAGACAATTTCCAGCATACAAAACCTTTTTCTTAGTTTGTGATAGAAGACAACTGGGTAAATGCCCAGTCAATAGATTTGAGGATAAATCCACAAAACTCAGGCTGGAACCGCAAGATTGATTTTCAAAAAGCATTCCTGTGAACTTGTTGTCAGCAGCATCCAAATAAGCTATATATGGCAACGACATCAATGACGGTGGAAATGGTCCCACAAAATTGTTTTTTGAGAGATCAAGCCTCTGGAGCTGATAAAAGGATCTAATTTCAGAAGGGAGGCCAGCCCTGAACTTGTTCTTGCTCAGTACTAGAGTGACCAGCTTGTGTCCAAGCTTAGGAAACTGGGGTCCAAAGGAATTATCTTCCAAGTCAAGCACTTCAAGGTTTGTCAAACTGCTAAAATCAGGCACTTCTCCCTGGAAGTAGTTATGTGAAAGTGTAAGAACTCTGAGATTCTCCAAATTACTAAATGAATTTGGCAACGATCCATTAAACATGTTCTTCCGCAAACTTAAAACAGCCAAACCTGGTAGCGTGCCAAGCCCAACCAGTAGCTTCCCAGAGAACATATTGTCATCAAGAACAAGTGTTTGGAGACTAGTCAATGATGTAAGTTCTTCAGGTATGGCATCATACAGAAAATTAGAACTAACATTCAGTATTTCCAGTGATGACAAACGTGCAATTTTACCAGGCAAAGGACCCCAAAGGCCAAGAGAAGCCAATGTTAGGACCTTTAAGTCTGGTAGACTAGCCAGTGTTGTTACAAACGAATCAATTGAAAAGTTCCTTGGCAGAGCAGGAGTTCCCTTGTTTCCAATAATATGCAGCTGAGTTATGCTTTCCTCATAGCAAACAATAGTCACGGATGAACTTGGATCGGTATTGCAAAAGTCTGAGGAGCTGTTCCAGCTACTCAGAGCAGATGGGTTGTTCAGAAGTCGCTTGATTCTTAAAAGAGTCTGACCCCGGGACGATTGTAGCTGCTCAGAATGATTCAGTGAAAGAAATATAATTGTGGAAGCTAGCAGAACCGAATACTGAAATACCTTTCCCATTGATGGACAGAATTATTATATCTTGCAGAGATTTGAGGATTTATTGAAAGAACACTCTGCAAGATTGTCATTACAGAAATCAATGTTAGTAACAAGTATGTTATCGTTTCTCGGTGTTATGAGTGCTTTGAAACTTGAAACTTTAACCAATAACAACTGATGAAAAGACAAGGAAGCAACCGCAATAATGCATTCATATAAAGCAAGTTGAAATTGCACAGATCAACCATTTGCATCATTTTCAGAAATCCAGAACAGCATAAGTAGAAATGATGCTCTTTCAAGCAACTTGACATTCAACATTAACAAATTCTTGCGAAATACTACTTTGGTAGAAAACAGTCGCAAATATGCTGAAGATGTTTGCTTAATATTGACGAAATCTTATTTTCCTCCAACTCCTGATCTAATGAATAAACAAAAAAATTCAATGCAAAAGCTTACCTCTTGTGGAGTGGATGGAAAGTGGTTCAAATTTCGAGCACCTTGAAAAGAAACGAGTCACTACCTACTAACTTCTGTTTTCTTTTTTCCTCTGAAAGTAAAAGAGCTATATGGATAAGATTCTCCAAACCACTAGTTTCTGCTCACTGTAACTAAAGGTCAGCACAACTTGGTAGGAGATGATAGTCACTTGCAGCTGAAGTTATAACCACCGTAAGTATCGTCGTTGAATAAGCTACAAACTGACTCTCAAAGAAACATTCCCAGCAGGGTTCTGCTTCTAATGAAATTCTGAAATCTGGAATTGAAATGAAAGGCCTTACCATTTGCCGATATTCAGAACTCAACTAGTATGATTTTGAAGTGGGAGGCCCAGAAAGCTTCAGGAGACTAACAACCAAGAACTTTAACAACAGCTCATTCACATACTCGTCAACTAGGGACCTCAAAATCATATCAACGCATGCTTGTTTGTGTCTATGAAACAAAATAATTTTAGCGAATCGGTTTGATTCACGAAAAAAACCTGCAAGAGCCTAAAACGTTCACACGCCAAGTGACTGGAAATTACACCGCAAAAGTAGACATTTCCTTCAAATTTCTATAGATTTTATCTTACTGGTAGTAATATTCCTTCAATCCAACTTATCACCAACAATTCCTAGTGTTTCTTTTAAAAGGTCTAAAGATAAGTACTTTAGGCGAAAGGAAAAGAGAAAAGATTCTTGTTGCAGAAGAGAAGCCTTTATTCCCTCAGAGACACAGGCACTCCTGGCATGCTGGCAACTAATCGTAGTTGTGATGTTTAATGTTGTCATTCACATATTCCATTAACATATGTTTGTGGGCACATGTGTACACATTTATGATAGGTAGGCATGGCAGATGCAACGTAGTCTTTCGCTTTCTGAGTCTGATGAGCTTTTGCTTTCAGTGCTCCCCTCACCTTAAGCCACCCACTCCATGGCTATATCAGTATAATCCGTTGCCTTTGCTTCCTTTCAATCCTTTCTTTCACTGTAACCAACAGTACTTGCTTCATTTTATAATAAAATTATGTCTATAATCAACTTGTTTTGTATGTTTAGAAAGGGGTGATCAACAGGTTTGCTTCCTTGTGACTGAAAATTAAAAGAAATTAAGGAAAGCAATACTAAGACAGAAGCAAAATTCCCTGGAAAGCCAAGTTGATAGAAAACAATACATGAAGAAATCCACCGCCACAACACCAGTCAAGACTAGGAGCATTTAATCTTTTTTGTTTTTTCTCAAGAACAAAAAACAACAAATGAAACTTAAAATCCACAAAAGAACAATACAATTGATAGAGACCAAAATGACATCCAGCTTTCCAGTTTCCACTAATAATTGTACCTCTTTCAATAATTGAAATTGCTCCAAGTTGAAAATTTACCGAGCATTTTCTTTTTGGGAATTCCGTTTGTAATAACTTGTAAGCACATGTTATCTGATGCAAAGTCTGAGTTTATAAAAAGAATTTTACTGCTAGAACCGTACTCAGTATTCTTCAGCTGTCGGTGCAAATAGGAGAAAGTGACAGACCTCGCAAGACCAGTGACTTCAACAGGAGAAGCAATTCTTTTTCGCTTTTGGTCCCGTCAAAGATAGCAATTTATTCAATTTGCGTCAGATTGGTAAATTGGGAAGTTTTGGGTTTAAAACCACCTGTTAGTATGAAATTGAGTGCTTTATCATTGAATTATAAAAAGAGGGTGGGGTCAGAAACCATGTCATTTCCCTTTACCTTTCACTTTCAAGCAGAGGTGTTTACCAGAGACCTTTCAAAGAGGACGTGAACTTATGATGATTTTTATTTCTCAATTTATTCATTGCAACACCTTTTTTAAAATAGAAGATTAGTTGGACTTGGACTCGAAAATAATTTAAATCTTTTGTTTAATTTTATAATATCTTATTGTGTCATATGAATCTCAGTCATTCATTTATATAAGTTCTGTATAGATTCTGCATAAATAAACACGAATCCTACATAAATAAATGAGTGAGATTTATAAGATAGAATAAGACACTATAAAATTGGACAGAAGATCATATCCCCATATTTGAAAGATTATTATTACTATTACAACAACATTCACTAGATTCGCCGACAACAAAATTCAGTATGCGCGAAATCTGTGAGATTTAGTAATCTACAACTTTACTTCTAAATGGTTAGTAATAAACATGTTTCGATCCTCTATCAAAGCTAAACTGTTTGAAGTGGAAGTTAAGACAACTTGAGATATTATACCACTGCCTGTTATACATCTTTGTTTAATCACCTATTTGGAATTTGGATGCTTGCATTTCCTTTTAAAGGATGAGGTCTGAATAAGAATTTCACTGCGAAATGTAAACACCATGTATGCTATTTCATTGCAAACATTCGTACAAATTTTCACTAAGTAAAACATTTCACACTATGGAACAGTGTCGTGAGAAATCACAAGGACTTCCATTTGCTACAAAGAAAGCTTTATACTGTCAACATTCATGTTACAAAGTTTTGAACACTAAGGCGATAAAAGAAGGGTGGAGATTGTTTGAAGGGAGAAGGGATCCATCATAACAGTTCAGCAACTAGTTTCGACGATCTGTGGGCCTAAGTACTCAATACCATCCATATCTGAATTGTCTGGCATGTCAATCTCTTCCAACCAACCGTAAGAACTAGCCTCCGGTTCTGACAATCTCATAACCCCATCTGCATCCACAGATTGGAAGGTCAAAACAAGGAATATGTGTTAAGATCTTAGCTCAAGGCCACAGGCGCAAATAAACAATGTTGACCGTTACAATCAACAGCCCATTTTTTGGTAGAATAAGTTTTGGAAAGTTAATTATAGAATGGGAGGTCAAAAACTAAGTTGCCAGTGCCCAGTATGCAAATGTGGCCCATCTTCTCATGTTACAGCTATATATGTTAACTGGCGACCGAGCACATAAATATGGTCTATGCAAGTTAAATCAAGTTATTCCTTTATTTATGATTGAAAAAATTTTAAAAAGAGGCGAGTCGTTGATCGAGTTTACTTACTTGTATAGGCATGATATGGGAAATCTTTGTAATACGAGCAGTCACGACCGTCTTCTTTAGAATAGGGAGGTCCAAGAACATCAAGAAATGCACAAGGTGTAATGGCTCTGCATTGATGAATGTTGCCACCCATTGTCGGATATAACACAGAAGAAGAGCAAGGAGCAGTAAATTCCTCGTTAGCTATCAACTTCGCCAATCTCACTACATAGCAGCACGTTTCAGTCAGCACCACGTCTGACGACGAGGTTCAGTTTATATATTGACGAAATAAAAGAGATACACTCACATTTTGAAGGTTCTATGGGCTCATTTCCAGTGAGAGGATCGACCCAATCATACGATTTGATGTGCATTGTCCCCACTAGAAGCTTGGTAAAAACTGTCATACCTGGATGATTATGAAGGGGGATGACACCATTCGCAGGAAGAAAGAACATGCACAACTGCCCAAGTTAATATGGAACAATGAATCAAAAACTCGATGAAAATCGATTTTGAAGGTAAATAACAAGTACATCAAATTTCAGAAACATTTACATGGTTCAAGAATTTCAGTTCTGCCATTTATAGGCCACAAGCATGCATGCACATGAAATTTGATGCAAGGAATGCGAGTAAGAGCTGTATATAATGTAAAGTTGTGCAGGTGAGAATGATAGGCTAATCTATACTCTTGTTTATGGTCATGGACAGGCCTATGATAAGATATGATCACGCAAGAAAAATTGATTAAACATGTAAGGATCAATTTCAAGAGAAAAATAAAGAATACCGTTACAATTATAATCGACTGAGAAGCAAGCTATACTTACTGAAAAGTTGTCACTCTTGTAAATGGTTGTGCAGCTGACCCTTGGGGTCCCTTTGACTGCAGTTTTAGGATTAAAGAACGGTAACTTGGTTGTTAGCCCAACATCTTCAGGCTTCATGTTGTCTGCAACGTATAGAAGAAGTGGTATATATCACAACTACACCAGTAAAGCACTAAATCGACGGGCTCCGATAGCTTTTATGGGCAACAGAAATGTAATACTGAGTGCTGTGAAGAACTCGATCATTTATGGTATAACATAATGCTTAACATAGAAGTTATCACAACAAAAACCTATCACACACAAGTCGTAAAGACAAATCGATTGTTTTGCTTCTCAAAAAGGAAAATACCATCAGAGTAACTTGATCTGGTTATTATCACATTCCAAGCACACAAAAATCACGCCAGTTAAACTAGGTTGCAGCTTGCAGTTAATCACAAATTAACCAGACAGAAAGGACGGAGTTAACTCACTTACCAAGTATTTGACACAATCTCTTCTCATCATTAAGCGAAGGAACAGTACCAGGGCCTTTAAAAATGTCTCTGCTGGATGCATAGAGCTCCTGCAGTACGTTGGGAACCGCTGCATCGACTATTTTATTCGCCCGTTTGCATCTCTTCCTCTTCAGAGACCTATTCGCATATCCAACTCTTCTCCTATTCGGAACGGGAGTAGCTATTCTTCTTTCAACCATGGTGTCAGTTATCCTCTCTCTAAACATCAGAACCTGTATTTCTAGGTGCAAGTATCAAAAAAGCTTAAGCCTTCTCTGAGCCGGTATTAGCATATACGGCGTGCAAGCGTTCATCTAACTTCAAAACAAGCTGGACACTACAAAAGCAGAAGCAACCGCTCTACAAAAAGAAAATGCAGGTTTGCCAAACAGATTTGAGGTTAGTGAACAAGAAAAAGAGAAGGAAAAAATTGGAAAGTTGATGACTTCTACTTCAAATCAAACTGGAAGCCAGTGGTGGAGTTTTATATATAAGAAGTCAAGAAGATATGAGGTTGTAAGAAAACAGGAGTTTTCTTTGAAGTTGAAAACAGGAGCAAAGATACAAAGAACATGGTATATGGAGATTACCAGAAATAGCAAAACTAGGGGCCATTTGAAGTTTGGTTGGCAAGAAAGTACTGAAAACAAGAGTCTTTTAACCCTTCTCTTGGTTTGGTTTTGGTTTTGGTTGGCTGTTTTCTCCGCCCACTGCTTTGCTGCCTTAAGTAACCGAAATGTCATCTTTTATCAATCTCTATTATGATTTCATCCGACCAAAACCAGAAAACAAATGATTGAAAATTCACAAAACATCCGACAATGTCAAGAATAAATAAACATTAATCTAATGATTTACTAAATTTATATATTATGAATTTATTTTATCCCTAATTAATTCATTATTAATAATCAAATCAATAAATTAATTTACTTAACATAAACTAATTATACAATTTGTTAATTTTCAATCATGGCTTGGTGAAGTGGTTCTTCAAGTTTTTAGAGATTTATCACATTAATCTAAATCCATAACACAGTTTAATTCAAAAAATGGAATTTAAACGTGCCTTCGGCTGCGGCAGGGCATCAAGAGATGTTCTTATAGGTTTGACTTTGAGTGCCTCTACCATAAATAATTTGGATGTTTCATGAAATGTTCTTACGTCCGATTGAATTGTCACGTTTACAAGTCATGAAGAAAATATCAAGAATTTGAAAGCTTCTAGCCGAGCCGCGGTTGATATTAGATATTGGATACGTAATTCCGTAGATATTACGTGAAAAGATGGTATCTGACTCTACCTACTTTCGCTCTTGCTTATTCAACAACGAAACATAAACAATGTCTCAAGATAATGACTCTGCCGCCATTGCTGCACTTGCCGTCAATACTGAAACTACTCTGCCTCAAAGCCTGATAATGTTCAACAAAGGTTTCTGAGTGGTTTATGTTTTCTCATGTTTATTTTCTAACATTGGTATCAGAGTGGGTTAATTTTTTTTCTATTATATGCATGCATAAATCTGAAATCGAATTGATGATTTGTGAATAATGATATGCATTTTTTTTCAAATATCGTGATATTTGCGATATGCTATTTTTCCTTGCTATATCATATGTTTTGCGCTTCTAATTTTGTTGCGTTTCTGTCTTTGTTGCATTAACTTATGTAGTGTTTCATTTGTTCTTTTCTCGTCTGTCTTGACTGTTGAGAAAATGAGTGTTGAAAGTTTTCAACAGTGACAAATGAAAAAAAAGTTGAGTTTTTTTTTTTTTTGTATGGTTTTTTTATGAATGGTATTCAACAAGAAAACATTGTGGTTTTTGTTTCTTCTCCCTCTAAATACTTTTATTTTCAAAAGCAAGAAAAGAAAAGTCAAAAAAAGGAATCCGAAAACACAAAACGTAGCAGAGAAGAAGAAGAGACTTCTGGTTATTCAATAATACATGTGCACAGTAAAAGCACGTGCTTCCTCTTGCATATAAAATACGTGTGCTATTACCATTGATAGCTATAACAAGACAAAAACTACTTATCAAACATTTTTTGTTTGTTTCGTGTTTGTGTATATATATAGATATATATGCATACTTAGCAAAATGGTTTTGTCTGTTTTGTGTGTGTATTTGTAGCATGACCACTCATGGCTATAAAGAATTATAAATATAATACAAAGAATTAGAAATTAGTTTTTCTAACTTACACTAACTAATTAAGTTATTTAAATTAGATTCTAATTAATATAAAAATGTTTAAAAATTAAAAAGTTTTTTCATACAAAAAAACTAATTTGTTTAGTTAAAATTAGAAAAATCGGTAACTAAACCAAGATAAATTGATTAGTTCAATTATACTTTAAATTAGAAATAAGTTTCAATTCTATTTGAATTATTCATATTTGAATATTAGAAATAAGTTTCTAATTAATTAGAAAGTTTTTAATATAAAAAACAAATTTGTTTAGTTAAAATTAGAAAAGGGATTTCATTAGACATTAGTTTTTAATTAAACCAAGATAAATTGATTAGTTCAATTATACTTTAAATTAGAAATAAGTTTCCAATTCTAATTGAATTATTCATATTTGAATATTAGAAATAAGTCTTTAATTAATTAGAAATTAATAACATAATTTGAATAGTTCAATAAATTGATAAAAGAACTAAATTATTTCCATAATATGAGCATTAATTCGTTGTGTTAGACAAAATAATTTGTTTATTTTATGCACTCTTCTGATTCCTGAAATTTGTTTTTAAGTAAAATGTCTATTATTAAGCAAACGCCTAAGCTTATTCGACGTGAGGTATAAAAGAGACGAATTGGCAGCAAGTATGTATAGTTAATCAACATGTGTTTAATTCCTGAAGATGATCTAACACAACATGTTATTGCAGTTAATAATATGATGCAAGAGTTATATTTTGGAGGTTGCTTAGCTTACGCAGGTGTTGACGTAAAGTACATGACTTTGCTTGCGACATTACCTCAACCTTAAGGCAAACTATTACAAATGCTCTAGAATAATATGCCTAAGGAGAAGACTTATAATTTGTTAGTGATGACATTTACTAAAGAGATGTGTAGAAGGGAGTTGATTAAGACTTTATATCCTATAGGTCTTCCAATGAAAATAGTAAGAGCTATTGTAAATCAAGCTTTGCGAACTCGTTAACTCATTTTTGTGTAAGATTTGTTACCTACAAACTGTTCGTAAGTTGAAGCACAATTAATACAATATGTTATTTTATAAGAACTAAGTCTTAATATTTATGTAATATGTTTACATGAATTTTATATAAAAATTTGTCTAGAATAAAATAATTAGGATTCAATTGTTGTATGAATGATGATTGAACAAATTTTGTGGACTTTTGATTTCGTAAGCAATTGTGATTGAATTATTTACTTTATGAACGATTAATGTGACATTAATGTGCATATATATTTCTTTCTTATTATAGAAACTTAGTGTTTCAAAATGGCTA
>JANJEY010000002.1:18906725-18930111 GCA_024703695.1 Erythroxylum cataractarum | reverse complement strand
CAAGTGGGAGCAATTCCACAGAAAGGTTCTCTATAATGACTGATCCAAGTGGGAGCAATCAGATCAATCATGAATTTATTTATGATGAACCTCAGTTAAGACAAAGTAATCAAGGAATAATTCCCCGACGTCATTTTGAGATTGAAGGAGAAATTAATATGATTGTTCCATAAGAGGAAGAAGAGCCAAGAAATGTAAATAAGGATTTTATTGACCCTGCTAAAGAAGAATGGATGAAAGCAGTGATAGAAGAAATACTTCTTTAAGCTCAAATCAAGTATGGGACTTGGTTGACCTCCCTAAAGAGCGTAAAGCAATTGGGAACAAGTGAGTTCTCAAAATTAAGTGAAAGTTGATGGCAATATCAAAAGATACAAAACACGTCTTGTAGCAAAAGGATACATACATCAGGAGGGAATTGATTACGAGGAAACTTTTTCACCTGTTATGAAATTTGCTTCAATCCATCTTATTTTGGCTATAGTAGCCAGTATGGATCTTAAATTACATCAAATGCACGTAAAAACTGCTTTTCTTAATGATAAATTAGATGAAGAAATCTATATGAAACAACCTGAAGGTTTCATCAAGGTAGGTCAAGAAAATAAAGTATGTCGATTATTAAAATCAATTTTATGGCCTGAAGTAGTCTTCAAGAAAATGATATATTCATTTTCATAACGTAATTATTTCATATGATTTTCAAATGATCGATAAAGACCATTGTGTGTATGTTAAGAGACCCAAAGATGAATTCGCGATTTTATCTTTATACGTGGATGATATATTAATTTCTTGTAATAACTATGTGATTCTTACGCAAATCAAAGATTGGTTATCATTTGAATTTAACATGAAAGACATGGATGAAGCGACATACATTCTTGTAGTCAAGATTTCAAGAGATCGTTCGAAGAGATTGTTATCGCTTTCACAAGCGATGTACATTCAAAGAATTCTTGAACGATTCTGTATGCAAGATTGCAAACCAATTGATAATTATATTGTTACAAATGAAGGCCTTATTATGAGAAATTGGATGTCAACGCCACAAGAAAGGAAACAAATGAAGAACGTTCCCTACTCTAGTGCAGTTGGAAGTCTTATATACGCAATGATGTGTACAAGACCATTTGTTACACTGTTGGGATGGTGAGTAGATATCAATCAAATCCAGGTAAATCACATTAGAAAGCAGTAAAAAGAATATTGAGGTATCTAAAGGAAACCGTGGACTATGCATTATGTTATCAAAGTAATGATGCATGTATACAAGGGTATATAGATGCAGACTGGGGAAGAGATTTAGACGAAAGAAAATCTACCTCAAGATATATATTCGTACTAAACCTTTGAACAATATCATGGAAAAGTAAGAAACAATCTTATGTTGCATTATCCATAATGGAAGCTGAATTTATGGCATTCTCAACTACAGTATAAAAAGTTGTGTGGCTTCGTCGATTTTTTTTGCATTTGGGAGTCACTAAAAGTGAAATTAATCAAATGACCATTAACTGTGATAGTCAAGCTGCAATCGCTTATATTAAAGACCCCAAATTTTATTGTAAGACAAAGCATATAGATACTATGTATAATTATGTGAAAGATATAGTTGCACGAGGAGAAGTGAACATGAGATATATATCTACGCGAGATATGATAGCATACCCAATGACAAAGCTAATTTCTAGAGATGTATACATTAGGTATGTAAAGTCACTAAGACTATGTAGATGTTGACATGTATTGATAAACATTTCTCTATATATGTTCATTCGATCTAATGTCATATGTTTGGATATACTGTATGATGAAGATTATACATTGTGTATCATTTGATTCATGAATATATTTGTTTATGTATAAATATATTTTGGGATGAATCATAAATATATGAGATAGATTATAGATTGACCCTCTTACACGGGAAATCACCTCTAGTGTTTATGCTCGCTAGAGACGAGGCATGTTTAAAGTTTATTATCTAGGTGATAATAGAGAGTGAGAAACTTAAACCATAAATGCCGCAAAAAATTTGGTTCAACATGATTTGTTAATCCCTATATCCGTCTTACGTTGCCAGATGTGAGTTCTGAATAGGTTTTTTAGAAGATAAGTGAACTTAAGTTAAACATTGAGTATGTTTGAATTATCATCTGTATGGTATTTCTTGAATGAAAGATGTTCAAGTTAAACGAAGTGGGTAAATACTGTAGTACATGACTCGTATCATGCGTGCACAACTGACCACAAAAGGGATTAATATAAGTCACAAGATCTCATCTTACATTGTGTGAGAACCTTGAGGTTGAGAAGAACATCATCATATACCCTTATGACTCTTGTTTCATTCTTGAGAATTGAATTTAAGATTTGTTACTTTAGGTTATTGCCAAAAGATCATGCAAGATGTGATCCTATGGAATAATTCTAAGAAAGCAAATTAAATTTAATTCAAAAGAGAATTGAGAATAGAAGAAGGTCATTTTTTTAATCATTGACTCGCATGAAAAGTATTCATTAATGACCATCATCTTTTTAGTAGAAAACTTGAATATAGTCATAACATAAGAAACTAAAAGAGATCAAAGAAAAGTGCAAATGCGAGATATGACCTAGGGTATAGCATACAATGTCTACTCAATGACACATAAGTCTCAGGATTAATTTGTTAGTCGAGATGTTATATATTGCTAACAGATATATGGCACTGTGCTCTCATCGTATGTTGGTCACACCAGTTATTGAACAAGTATGAGCATTGCAGAGTTTGTTTTTAAGATTAAACTCATCATGTGTGAGTGGGAGATATGAGTCATTATTACACCCATGAAGGGTATAATAAGCCTTAATCTCTTGGAATAACTATAAAGAGTAGTTATCTGAAGAAGGCAACGTTATATATTTAGATATATATGCATCTGTGTGAACAAAGTTGTTTCTCCTTCTGGAATCAACAAACAAAAAAGGTCAGAAACAATAAATGAGTTTTTTTTCTATAATTAGAGTGGCGAACAGTTCTTTAACTGGTGGAATTATAACGGGAATCTGAGTACATGATTCTTTGTTTTTATATGCATATGAAATGATCCTATTTCACATGATCTTTGTGATTATGTTTTCTTATGTTTATTTTCTAACACATCTTATTCCAAACTAAATGGTGCAAACTTTCTTTCCTGGAGAGTACATGTTAGTGCACTGCTCATCAGCTATAATGTTAAAGGTTATGTTGATGGAACACTTCCTTGTCCAATCACAACAGGACCAAAACTGGATCTATGGGTTCGATAAGATCAGTTTGTTATTCATGCTTTGATGACCACCGTTGCTCCAAATATTGCAACACTCCTTGGTTCTATTCATTCATCCAAAGAGGTCTAGGAGCTTCTTACCAAGACATATGTTGGCACAGTCTTGATCGAGACTTATGTCTCTAAAAGAGAAACCAATCTGTATTTGGAAGGACAACAGAAACATTTATGAATATTTGAAGGAAGTTAAATGAATTGCAGATGAAATTGCCATTGTTAGTTCACCGATAGATGATAAAGATCTGGTAATCCACACTTTGAATGGTTTATCGGCTGATTTCAAAGATGTCAGTACTGCAATTTGTGCGTGAGAGACTCCGATCTGCTTTGATGATCCCCACTAATAAAAATCTTATATTCTGATAATGGTGGAGAGTTCCCCAAACTCAAACCTTTTCTTGCCAACAGCAATATATCTCACATTACAACCCCATCTTATACTCCAAAGCAAAATGGCATGTCAGAATGGTGTCATTGCCGTATAGTCGAAACTACCAGAGCTCTTCTTTATCATAGCAAACTTCCCTCAGCCTTCTGGTCTTATGCCAGCTGCACGACTGTCTATCCCATAAATCACTTACCAACTCCCACAATACATATGCAAACTCCGTTTGAAAAACTATTTCATTAGTCCACTAGTTATAAGCATTTGCACTCCTTTGGTTGTCTATGTTTTCCTTGGCTTCGTCCTTACACCATGCATAAATTACAACCAAGGTCTATTTTGTGTGTCTTTGTTGGGTACTACTCTACTCAGTTTGCATATATATGTCTTGATATGAGACCAAATAAAATATGTCTCAAGACATGTTGTGTTCATTAACGATCACTATCCCTACGAGTCACTCAACAACTCGTCTATCCCATCCATTTATGAAACAATGTCTTCTCCACCTATGTCTCACCAAATCATTCCCATTGTGGCATCATCTGTACCTACTGCACTGTCTACGCCTGCTAAAAATTCATCTCCAACAAATCAACAGTATAATTATTCTTAACCAGCATCATCAATCCATCCCCCTCCACCACAAAACCAATCAACCAATATTCATCCTATGATCACTTGATCCAAAAAATATCCATAAACCCAAAACCTTCAATGTTACATGTCATCTTCTACCACACACTGAGGAACCACGAACCATATTCTAAGCTTTAAAACTACCACATTGGCATCATTCTACTTTTTCAGAATATGATGCTCTCTTACGTAATGACACTTGGACACTAGCACCTGCTACAAAAGCTCATAATGTTATTAGTTTTATATGGATTTTTTGCACAAAAAGGAATCCAGATGGAACAGTGGCTTGATATAAATTATGACTTGTAGCAAAAGGCTACAGCCAGTGCCCAGGGATCGACTACAACGAAACTTTCTCCCATGTAGTGAAACATCATACGATCAAAATTGTTTTGTCTCTTACATTGGCAAATTCTTGGGCCTTACATCAAATGGACATCAATAGCGTTTTTCTGTTAGGACGTCTCACTGAAACTGTATATACGTAACAACCATCAGGTTTTGTCAATAAGGAGCATCCGACTTATGTTTAAAACTACATAAAGCCATTTAAGGACTCAAACAAGCTCCACGAGCCTGGTATCAAGAACCCTGACTATTTCTACTTTAGTATGGTTTTATTAGCAGCATTTATGGCTTGTATCTATTTATATACAAATTTAGTGGTGTAATCATGTACTTCTTGGTGTATGTGGATGATTTATTACTAACTGACAACGCAACAACCGAGTTTCAAAGATTCATTGCCGACATCTCCGACACGTTCTCACTGAAAAACATGGGGACTCCATATTTTATTGACATTGAACTCAGTCCAATCGTTGATGGTATATTTCTCTCTCAGCAATGCTAAATTCATGATTTACTTATCAAATTTAACATGGCATATTGCAATTCATGTACCACTCCTATTTGTCCATAAGCTACATTGAAACTTGATGATGGTTCAATAACGACAGATGGGTCTCTTTATCGTAGCATCTTAGGATCTCTACAATATGTACTCTTGACAAGACTAGATCTCAACTTTGCAATCAACAAATTGTCCCAGTATATCCATAAACCGACCGCACTTCACTTTAAGCAGCTGAAGTGAACTCTTTGTTATCTCAAACATACACATGACTATGGTCTCCAATTGCATTGACCGAAACATTTCAGGTTTCAAGCATTTAGTGGAGGAGATGTTGACATCAAAACGTCTAAGTCTGCATATGTCATTTATTTTAGTAACAATTCTGTTTCATGAAGCTCAAAACGCCAACGTACTGTAGCTCCAATTCGGTGCAACGTACTGTGATAACTTGGGAGCGACTTAAGTGTGTTCCAATTAGGTTTTCCATTCCCGGATGAAACACCTTGCCTTAGATTATCACTTTGCTAGAGAACAGGTGCAACAAAAACATCTACAAGTCTCTCACATTTCGACACTTGGTCAGACTGCGGGTACCTTAACCAAACCATTGTCTTGGCACAAGTTCGAAATTTTTCGAAACAAGATGAACGTCACGTATTGCGACTTCATCTTGCGAGGGCATAGTAGAAAATAGTCAATGTATATCTTCATAGGATATATTCATGTATATCTTAATAGATATTTCAGTATTTAGTTGTTACAACAAACTTGTGTAACTCTTTTATATATTCGCATACATATTGTAATACAAGTAGATAACTTTTTATCAGGCAATTTAGTATCCTTTCAATAATAATGAAGAATGAGAATGAGTATTATCATCATAATTATAATAGTTGGTTAAGAAAAAAATGATTACCATTACCATTGATATTTGTTAGTTTGTAAAAAATATTGAGAAATAAAAAATTATTATATTTTAATTAATTAATTGTGTTTTATTAATTAGTGTTAAAATTATTTTTTAAAAAAGAGTCATTATTAAAGAATGAGTTTCATTCCTCTACTGAATAGAAGATATGGAGGATTCCTCAAAAGTGAGATATCAAACTGTTACTTCTATAATGATAATCAACAACCAACCACTAACTTTTCATTCCTTACCTATTGATCCCTTCCTAAACTTACCAACTAAAGTGTAACCGTAATATCTCAACTCTTTACATCCTCCTGTAAACCAATCCTAGGTCTTGACCGAAAAACTTTTCAACTTAAAAGAAGAATTTGGTTTGAGCTCGACGCCAAAAGTATCAAGCTAATTGTCACTCATTTCATGTAAATCGGTTTATTTTTAAAAAAATCAGGGAATAAAGAGGTGAATGCTTCATAGAACAAATTCGGTCCTTCTTCTGCGTTAAATCCATTTGTTTTGTGAAAGTTAAACGGAATTCTGAGGTTTTTGAGAAAAATAATTTACTATGAAAACAAAGATATTCTGCTGCTTAATCTTTTAGGTCAGACGTTCAAACATATTATACACAATTACGTGGCCAGAACTCAGATCACAGAAATGAGATATCGTCCGCTAAAATAATCTTTGCCTACATTTGCCTCTTTTGGTCTCTTATGCCACACGAATCCAGAAAATTTGCTTGTAAAGTGGTTCCATTTTTAAAGTACCGAGGACAAATCTGCGCATCATACATTTCAGCCAACATGGATAAGTTCGGGGCAGACAAATCCATTTTAAGTTAGCATATGAATGTAGAGATGCATTTAGCTCATTCTTGCGTTTGCCTGGTGAGCGAGGGGGACCAATCTTACGAGTTTCGACATCCATCTGGTTCTGGGATCCTTCTCAAAACGGTTTGAAGGCATCGTACCATTCCCTTCATTTATACCTCGAATCGTGTGCCATTCTCTTGTAAAACGACTTACATTAACAGCTGGTGAGAAATTATCTATAAATTGAGCCAGCTATAACTTAAAGATTGGATACTTTAGAGGCCTTGCAATTTAAGACTACACTGGATCATTCAATCACGTTGAAAAGCAAGTTACTCGGTACTGAAAGATGGACATTGAAGTTTATGCATCTCAAACATCCTCAATCCTCACATGAAAGAACTTTGTTTCGTCCACTCTGTTGACCGCACATGAACATCAGAAACTATGATCGATGGACCGTTTCCAACAGGAATATGAAAAGACGTAATTGCCTTTCTTTCTTTCTTTGTAACTAATGCTGTACGAATTTGTTTCTTCAGTACGCCAATCTACAAGTTCGGTTTCTTCGGAAAAGATACCTGAACGCCACGGCGCAAAATTAACATGAAGAACACTTCGGCCACTCTTGATAGTATTGCGCGAGTACAAGTCTACACCTGACAATCCATTTCTTCAGCTACTCCATCTCACAAAGAAATACACGATAACACCTGTTAAAATCATTCCCACATATTTGATCCATCTATCAACACGATTTCGCCTTTCAATGAGCCTCAATACAGAGTTGGACAGACCCACAGTGTTCAGAACATCCAGTGCTTTGCGCTGTGCCCTCTGCAGTAACATAAAATTCAATCAATGAGAAAAACTTCTCTCAAGATTATATGCAAAATCAAGATTCTTAATCGACTTGTATTCTCTCAGGTGAAGAACTTGAGAAATCACAAACCATGTTAAAACTTACAATCACTTTTTAAGTTGAAGGTAAAAGTATTGCCCTTTTTTATCCATAATTCAACATAGCATTCACCAGCTAATCATTAAGGAATCAATGTCAATAATTTACAATCAGTGAGTCAAATAAACAGCCTAGTACCAGCCTAATTTAAATTCCATTTTAAATTCAAGATGCCATTGTATTTTTTGCAAGAATCGTGTCATAATAACAACAATTTAAAGCATTTATTTAGTTATTAATTTCTTTCAAACATCAATTCCCTCAAAGCAGCACCTCTGCATAGCATCAGTCTTACTAATAAATTATTGTCATAAACGTCAAGAAATAGTCCTTAACCAGTCCAAATAAATTTAATAATCTTCCCTCAACAGGGAACGGATTACACTTTGATTTGCAATACTCGGGAAGAATATAGCCCAGAATCAGCATCTAAAGAGGACTAATTAAGATTTAATCATAGATACCTTTAAGCGGTCTCTTTGTTCTGAGTATTTCATAAGAATGGCAGCTCCAGTTGATAAAGATTCTTCCAACATCCTTTTGGAATTCTGGACTGATGTCATTGCTTGCGATTCCTCGTCAAATATTCTCAAAACATGAGCCGAATCACCATTCTAGAATGTACATAAATCATTTAGAAAAAAAAGTAAACAGCACTATGATGAAGAAGGGAACAATTTAAAACTATATACAGCTTTTCCAAGCAATTCTGCTCTCTCCTGAGCTTCCTTCATTCTCCTTTGACTCCTTGAGACGTACTTATCCAGACTTTGTTTCAATGACTCGGCCTCTTCTGCTACTTGTTCCACCTTTCTGTGCAACAAAAGTTGAATCATCTGATTAAGGACATAATCTGTCAATTGCATCATTTATGAAAAACGCACACAAAGAACAGAAGGAAGAGAAGAGGTTCGTTTAAAGAGATGGATGCAAATAAAACATTTTCTTGTTGATCCTTTCTAGTACTTTGTTTTTTTCTGTACAGCAGAAATGAGGAATAGAAAATTTATATAAAGTTGTGGTATAACACATACGGGCACACAGACTTGATTATGCACCACTGCTCCAAAATGAACTTTAAAATGTTAATGTTCTTGAATGAAAATAAAAAAACTTCAAGAAAATTTGTTCCAAATAAGCCACAAAAGTTTAGTTTATTACAAACATGTCAAACCAGCTATAAGTTATCCATTTAAACTACCAGCACGTGCAAAACCAGTTAATGACTTTGAAGAAATTTTATAGGGTATAGAATACACTTAGATGGTGTTTTGTATAATATAATGGAAGGTGTACCATAATCATTTATTCAATTGTGCACAAAAGTCGTAATGTAATCAAATCCGTCTACATCCATGTCTAAAACTATGCCCTTCATCCATGTAATTCCCATTACGTAGCTTCCTTCATGTAGTCTCCATTATACATTCCTCATTTCATACAACCCTTAATTTATTCATGCCTTAGCCTCCTACTGAGCATAAGCTGAAAGTAAAAATTCCAAGACAATTCTTTGAACTGGAATTCACTAGTAATAGAAAAAGTAATATTAATAAGAGGCCCTTAGATTCTGGATTATGTGTTGGACAATAGTATTTCAGTTCCCTAAAAACAGCTTTAAAATGAAAAACACACAAGGACACGAACTATTTGCTGGCAACTCTCCTTGTGAATAATAACCTAGAGTTCAGAAAATTTTTTAAAAAAAAGGGGGCGCTCAGACAAAAATCACGCACTTGAACTTCAAGCGTGATCACTTCTGAAGACGCGCATTAGAAACTTAATCTCCTAGATACTGAGATACAAAAATTTTCTGATCGTGCACAAACACATACTTAAAGTAATTTGAAGAAACTCGAAATGTGAATCAGAGACTTGGAGCTTTAAAGAAAACGCAAGATCAAGCACTCTGTCTCACCCCTATCCAACAAAATTAAAGAACACCAAATCTCTAATTCTTAAATCGACTAAAGTAAGGATCTTGACAATTCAATAGATGTATCAAATAATTAACATAAGCATATCATGTAGATTTAGATACATGCAACTAACTATATAAAAAAAAGAGAGTAAAGAAGTAACATGGTGAGTACCGTCAAATTCATGCCTCAAATTTCAATCAACCAGACATTCAAGTCGCACAAACATGAAGTCAAAGAGAAAAGTTATCGGAAATTTGGTATCTCTCTGTAGCTCGACCAAAGAAACGAGTGGTTGTACCTTTTCCAGAGATCGCGTTGGGGTTTGGAGGGAACAGAGCGCCAGAAGCGATCCATGTCGACGCAAAGGGACTGGATCTGGGAAATATCCTTCTTAACAGCGAAAGAGAGCTCCGGAGAGTCGAAGCCGCCATTGGAAGTGGAGCTCTCAAGCCGCTCCAATCTCTCGATCCCGTCACGAGCTCTTAGTAAAAGCTTCTTTGCGCTTTGGTATATCTCCGATAACGTGCCTCCTCCTCCGCCTTCAAATGCCATGGCTGCCATTCTCAGTTTGAGCCTTCTTCTTCTTATTCTTCCCTGAAAACAGTATTTTTCAATGTTTGGATTTTCGTTAGAACTGCAAATGAATCGTACGACGATAGGATTTGATTCTTTTGTTGTTACGACGATAGGAAACGCTTACAACTCATTTATCCTATCAGCATGTGCCACGTCACAAAGTTGGACACGTGGTATTTCATTTTCCTTTGAAACTGTTGTCTAACTTGACAGCAGTTGGACTCCCAATGCAGGCCTGGTTCCTGAACCAGTAGCTTAGGGCCTAGGACCCCTCCTATCTCAAGACCGACTTTAGGCCAAATTGGGCTTGAGGCAGCCCAGTCCAAGAAAGGTCTGATCAATCCTTCTGGATTTATTATTTTTTAAAAGTAATTTTCAAAATAATGTTATTTTGCATTTCCGTTGAACCTCATATTAAGCCTGGCCTAAGCAACCAAAACCCAAGCCAAGCCTAAGGCCCAATCAAATCTAAAAACTTAACTTGTTAACTTCGAGCCGAATTTGGACCCAATTATCAAGCCTACGATAGGGGCCTAAAAAAGAAGTATATAAAGCTATAACAAGTAGAAAATCTTGAAGATATTTATAATATTAGAATGTATCTTTATATTTAATTAAAAGGTTATTTTAAAGAAAAAACTAGTTGGCCTTTCAAATTATATCTTAAGATTGTAAGCGATTAAATAGAATATTTAAATAAAATTCTTCATAAATAAAAATTGCAAATATTTTAATTCTTTTGTCAAATTATTAAAAAACATAATAGAAATACATTTTTTGACATTTTACACTTATACAATCTGGAACTTTAATAAGGTTTATTTATCTTCTAAAAATGATCTAAAATTAATTTATTAACTTTAAATGAAATTAATTACACTAATAAAATACAATTAACTATGATCTAAACTTTAAATTGATCAAATATTTCATTATATCTAAACTTTAAAATAAGTCTCAATTTTCCTACATGTGTCTCCTTTATTATTGTTGTTTTAGTTTAGCGGCACTTTCAGTTATCTATTTAAGGACCTTACTCGTCTATCATCTTAATCTTCTCGATGTTGCTTTTCCTATAATTCCCTTCTCAATACATTTTATTTAGTCTTCTGAAATTAGTTTACTGGTTGACCAGAAGATGACGAGTTTTTGTTGGAGAGAGTAGATAAGCATTGTTGGAAAGAATGATTCAAAGTTAGTTATGATTCTTTTAGTTGTTGAATAAATTTCAAAATTCGCTCCTCTATCTTCAATTTGTTAATTTAAATTATATCTATTATTTTTGTACACCTTTTCACATGATTTGTTGTGGTGTAAAGTCTATTTATAGGCTAATTATTTTTTTGTCTTGAAATATGCCAATAAAAACAATCAAATTTAATCTATTTCTTTTCTAGTCTATTTCTTTACTATATTTTATATGTTTTACTGTTCCAAACTTCTATCTTGGTATCAGATCTTTAGATCCTTTAGGGATTTTGAGATTGAGTGAGAAAATACAAAAAATAAAGTTCTCATGGCTGCCAACAATTCAACAATTATTTCACTCCCAAGTTTCAATGGTTAAAATTATCTAGTATGGGTTGTTAAGATGAAAGCTCATTTAAAATGTCTTAGCTTGTGGTAGTGGGTAGAAAATGAAAGGGAATTACCACTTCCAAGAAATAATCCAACTCTCAGTCAGATAAGGGCTCATGAAGAAAAAGAAGCAAGAAGCAAAGGAAAGCCTCAATGCTATAACTGCAAAATATTTGGTCATCTACAAAAAAATTGTAGATTTAAAAAAGAACACGCAAATTTGGTTGAAGTAGCTAAAAAAGAAATTTTTTTTGAATTAGTTGAAAGAAGTTTTCAACAATGGAAAGATGATGAGAAGTGCATCATACAGTAAAAAGATATACTTCACAAATAAGAATGTGGAGAGATGTGCTCCATGGAGTTTGAATTTCTTGCAACTTTGAATCGAGGAAGAACATTGAAAAGAATGATTCAAAGTTAGTAAGGATTTTTTTAGTTGTTGAATAAATTTCAAATTCTGCTTCTCTATTTTCAATTTGTTAGTTTAAATTATATCTATTATTTTTTTGCACATTTTCAGATGATTTGCTGTGGTGTAAAGCCTATTTATAGGCTAGTTATTTTTCGTCTTGTATGTCAATAAAAACAAGCAAATTTAGTCTATTTCTTTTCTAGTCTATTTCTTTACTATTTTTCTATATTTTTTACTGTTCCAAACTTTTATCTTGGTATCAATGCTTTAGACCCTTGAGGGGCTCTGAAATTGAGTGAGAAAATATAAAAAAAGATCCCATGGTTGTCAACAATTCAACAATTATCTCACCCCAAAGTTTCAATGATGAAAATTATCTAGTATGGGGCTATTAAGATGAAAGCTCATTTAAAAAGTCTTAACTTGTGGCAGTGGGTAGAAAATGAAAGGAAATTACTATTTCTGGGAAATAATCCAACACTCAATCGGATAAGGGCTCATGAAGAAGAAGAAGAAGTAAGAAACAAAGGAAAACCTCAATGTTATAACTACAAAAGATCTAGTCATCTGCAAAATAATTGCATATTTAAAAAAGAAGAGCATGCAAATTTGGTTGCAGTGGTTGAAGAAGAAACGTTTTTTTTAATTAGTTGAGATAAGTGCTCAACAATGAAAACATGATGAGAAGCGTGTCATATAGTGAAGAGATGTGCTTTACAAATAAGAAATCTGGAGAGATGTGCTCCACGGAGTTTGAATTTTCTGCAACTTTGAATCAAGGAAGAATGTTGGAAAGAATGATTCAAAGTTAGTTAGGATTTTTTTAGTTGTTGAATAAATTTCAAAATCTACTCCTCTGTTTTCAATTTATTAGTTTAAATTATATCTATTATTTTTCTGCACCATTTCAGATGATTTGTTGTGGTATAAAGCCTATTTATAGGCTAGTTATTTTTCATCTTGAAATATGTCAATAAAAATAAGTAAATTTAGTATATTTCTTTTCTAGTCTATTCGTTTACTATTTTTCGATATTTATTACTGTTCCAAACTTCTATCTTGGTATAAGAGCTTTAGATCTTAGAGGGACTCTGATATTGAGTGAGAAAATACAAAAAAAAGTTCCCATGCCTGCTAACAATTCAACAATTATCTCACCCCAAATTTCAATGGTGAAAATTATCTAGTATGGGCTGTTAAGATGAAAGCTCATTTAAAAAGTCTTAGCTTGTGACAGTGGGTAGAAAAAGAAAGGGAACTATTTCCTATGGAAAATAATCTAACACTCAATTAGATAAGGGCTCATGAAGAAGAAGAAGAAAGAAGCAAAAGAAAGCCTCAATGTTATAACTATAAAATATTTGGTCATCTACAAAAGAATTGCAAATTTAAAAAAGAAGAACATGCAAATTTGGTTAAAGTGACAGCAGAAGAAACTTTTTTTGAGTTAGTTGAGACAAGTTCTCAACAATGAAAAGATGATGAAAAGTGCATCATACAGTGAAAAGATCTGCTTCACAAATAAGAAATCTAGAGAGATGTGCTCCATAGAGTTTGAATTTTTTGCAACTTTGAATCAAGGGAGAATGTTGAAAGAATGATTCAAAGTTAGCTAGGATTTTTTTAGTTGTTGAATAAATTTCAAAATCTGCTCCTTTATTTTCAATTTATTAGTTTAAATTATATCTATTACTTTTTTGCACAATTTCACATACTTTATTGTGGTGTAAAGCCTATTTATAGGGTAGTTATTTTTTGTCTTGAAATATGTCAATAAAAATAAGAAATTTAATCTATTTCTTTTCTAGTCTATTTCTTTATTATTTTTCTATATTTTTTACTCTTCCAAACTTCTATCTTGGTGTCAGAGCTTTAGATCCTTGAGGGACTATGAGATTTAGTAAAAAAATGCAAAAAATAAAGTTCCCATGGCTGCCAGGAATTCAACAATTATCTCACCCCAAGTTTTAATGGTGAAAATTATCTAGTATGGTCTATTAAGATGAAAACTCATTGAAAAGGTCTTAGCTTATGGCGGTGGGTAGAAAATAAAAGGTAATTACTACCTCTGTGAAGTAATCCAACTCAATCTGATAAGAGCTCATGAAGATAAAGAAACAAGAAGCAAAGGAAAGCCTCAATGCTATAACTGCAAAAGATTTAGTCATTTGCAAAAGAATTACAGATTCAAAAAAGAAAAACATGGAAATTTGGTTGAAGTGGCTGAAAAAGAATATTTTTCTTGAATTTGTTGAGACAAATGCTCAACATTGGAAAGACGATGAGAATTACGTCATATAGTGAAGAGATGTGCTTCACAAATAAGAAATCTAGAGAGATGTGTTTCATAGAATTTGAATTTTCTGCAGCTTTAAAACATAGAAGAATGTTGGAAAGAATGATTTAAAGTTAGTTATGATTTTTTAAGATATTGAATAAATTTCAAAATATGCTACTCTATTTTCAATTTGTCAGTTTAAATTATATCTATTATTTTTTTGCACATTTTCAAATGATTTGTTGTGGTGTAAAGCCTATTCATAGGCTAGTTATTTTTCTTCTTATTTGAATTTTCTGCAACTTTGAATCAAGGGAGAATGTTGGAAAGAATGATTCAAAGTTAGTTAAGATTTTTTTAGTTATTGAATAAATTTCAAAATTTGCTCCTTTATTTTCAATTGCTAGTTTAAATTATATCTAATATTTTTCTGCACCTTTTCATGTGATTTATTGTGGTGTAAATCCTATTTATAGGCTAGTTATTTTTCATCTTAAAGTATGTCAATAAAAACAAGCAAATTTAGTCTATTTCTTTTCTTGTCTATTTTTTTTACTATTTTTTCTATATTTTTTATTGTTCTAAACTTCTATCTTGGTATCAAAGCTTTAAATCGTTGAGGGATTGTGAGATTGAGTGAGAAAATACAAAAAAAAGTTTCCATAGCTACCAGCAATTCAACAATTTTCTCACCCCCAAGTTTTAATGGTGAAAATTATCTAATATGGGCTGTTAAGATGACAACTCAATTAAAAAGTCTTAGCATGTGGCAGTGAATAGAAAAAGAAAGGAAACTACCACCTTTAGGAAATAATCCAACACTCAATCAGATAAGGTCTCATGAAGAAGAAGTAAGAAGTAAAGAAAAGCCTCAATGATAGAATTGTAAAAGATTTGTTCATCTGCAAAAGAATTGCAGATTTAAAAAAGAACATGCAAATTTGGTTGAAGTGGCTGAAGAAGAAACTTTTTTTTAAAATAGTTGAGAAAAGTGATCAACAATAGAAAGGTGATGAGAAGTGCGTCATACAGTAAAGAGACGTGCTTCACAAATAAGAAATATGAAGAGATGTGCTCCATAGAGTTTGAATATTTTGTAACTTTAAATCAAGGGAAAATGTTGGAAAGAATAATTCAAAGTTAGTTAGGATTTTTTTAGTTGTTGAATAAATTTCAAAATTTGCTCCTCTATTTTTAATTTGTTAGTTTAAATTATATCTATTATTTTTCTGCACCTTTTCAGATGATTTGATGTGGTGTAAAGCCTATTTATAGGCTAGTTATTTTTCATCTTAAGGTATGTCAATAAAAAAAAACAAATTTAGTCTATTTCTTTACTGTTTTTCTATATTTTTTGCCATTCCAAACTTCTATTTTGATATCAGAGCTTCAGATCTTTGAGGGCTGTGAGATTGAGTGAGAAAATATAAAAATAAAGTTTCCATGGCTGTTAGCAATTCAACAATTATTTCACGCCCAAGTTTTAATGGTGAAAATTATCTAGTATAGGTTATTAAGATGAAAGCTCATTTAGAAGGTCTTAGCTTGTGGCAGTGGGTAAAAAATGAAAGGGAACTACCACCTTTGAGAAATAATCCAACACTCAATCAAATAAGGGCTCATGAAGAAGAAGTAAGAAGCAAAGGAAAGTCTCAATGTAATAACTGCAAAAGATTTGGTCATCTGTAAAAGAATTGCAAATTTAAGAAAGAAGAATATGCAAATTAGGTTGAAATGGTTGAAAAAGAAACTTTTTTTTTAATTAGTTGAGAGAAGTGCTCAACAATAAAAAGATGATGAGAAGTGTGTCATATAGTAAAAGATATGCTTCACAAATAAGAAATCTAGATAGATATTTTCTAAGGAGTTTGAGTTTTCTTCAACTTTGAATCAAGGGAGAATGTTGGAAAGAATGATTTAAAGTTAAGATTTTTTTAGTTGTTGAATAAATTTCAAAATCTCCTCCTCTATTTTAAATTTGTTAGTTTAAATTATATCTATTATTTTTCTGTACCTTTTCATATGATTTGTTGTGGTGTAAAGCCTATTTATAGGCTAGTTAATTTTCATCTTGAAGTATGTCAATAAAAAACAAGAAAATTTAGTCTATTTCTTTTCTAGTCTTTGTTTTTACTATTTTCTATATTTTTACTATTCCAAATTTCTATCTTGGTATCAGAGCTTTAGATCTTTGAGGGACTGTGTTATTGAGTGAGAAAATACAAAAAATAAAGTTCTCATGGCTGCCAACAATTCAACAATTATCTCACCCCTAAATTTTAATGGTGAAAATTATCTAGTATGGGTTCTTAAGATGAAAGCTCATTTAGAAGGTCTTAGCTTGTGGCAGTGGGTAGAAAATGCAAGGTAATTACTACCTCCAGGAAATAATCCAACACTCAATCAGATAAGGGCTCATGAAGTAGAAGAAGCAAGAAGCAAGAAGCAAAAGAAAGCATCAATGCTATAACTGCAAAAGATTTGGTCATCTACTAAAGAATTGCAGAATTAAAAAAGAAGAACATGCAAATTTGGTTGAACTGGCTGAAGAAGAAACTTTTTTTTGAATTAATTGAGAGAAGTTCCTAATAATGGAAAGATGATGAGAAGTGCATGATACAGTGTAGATATGTGCTTCATAAATAAGAAATCTGGAGAGACTTCTTAATAGAATTTGAATTTTCTGCAACTTTGAATCGAGGGAGAATGTTGGAAAGAATGATTCAAGGTTAGTTAGGATTTTTTTAGTTGTTGAATAAATTTCAAAATCTACTCCTCTATTTTCAATTTGTTAGTTTAAATTATATATATTATTTTCTACACCTTTTCACATGATTTGTTGTGATGTAAAGCCTATTTATAGGCTAGTTATTTTTCGTCTTGAAGTATGTCAATAAAAATATGCCAATTTAGTCTATTTCTTTTCTAGTCTATTCCTTTACTAATTTTTCTATATTTTTTACTGTTCCAAACTTTTATCTTGGTATCAAAACTTTAGATCCTTGAGGGACTGTGAGATTGAGTGAGAAAATACAAAAATAAAGATCCTATGGTTGCCAGCAATTCAACAATTATCTCGCTCCCAAGTTTTAATGGTGAAAATTATCTAGTATGAGTTGTTAAGATGAAAGCTCATTTAAAAGATCTTAGTTTGTGGCAGTGGGTAGAAAATGAAAGAGAACTACCACTTATGGGAAATAATCCAATACTCAGTCAGATAAGGCTTATGAAGAAGAAGAAGCAAGAAAAAAAAGGAAAGCCTCATTGTTATAATTGCAAAAGATTTGGTCAACTGCAAAAGAATTACAAATTAAAAAAAAAAGAAAAGCATGCAAATTTGATTGAAGTGGCTGAAGAAGAAACTTTTTTTAAATTAGTTGAGAGAAGTGCTCAACAATGGAAAGAAGATAAGAAGTGCATCATACAATGAAAAGATGTGCTTCATAAATAAAAAATCTAGAGATATATGCTCCTTTGAGTTTGAATTTTTTGCAATTTTGAATCAAGGGAGAATGTTGGGAAAATGATTCAAAGTTAGTTAGGATTTTTTTAGTTGTTAAATAAATTTCAAAATCTACTCCTCTATTTTCAATTTGTTAGTTTAAATTATATATATTTTTTCTACACCTTTTCACATGATTTGTTATGGTGTAAAGTCTATTTATAGGCTAGTTATTTTTCGTCTTGAAGTATGTCAATAATAACAAGCAAATTTAGTCTATTTATTTTCTTGTCTATTTCTTTACTATTTTTCTATATTTTTTTACTGTTCCAAACTTCTATCAAGCATTTCATTTTAGTGATGTATATGATCACATTGTAGATGGAGTGCAATTCAATATTAAGAAAGCATGCATACGATTAGAAGCTTTGTTTCTTCTCTTTGATGGAAGTTGTGTGCCAAGCTAAGAGTAGTCTTAATGACAGTTGTGTACATTCCGGTGTTGAGTTGTTTATTATTCTCTTTTAATTCCTTCACTCATTTATAATTTAGCTTAATTTAAATTTATGCTTTTTATGATACTTGTACTGTCAATTTGCCATTTAAAATGAAAAGATTGGATTTTTTATTCCTTCTAAATATAATCTATCAATATGATGTATATTCTATTAGTGGCATCTATGTAATATTGAGTGTTATATGTATCATAGGTGTGATTATTGTAGTGACAACTCATAAAGCTATGGCATTCTTAAAATTTTCTAATACAATATTAATTTAACTATGTTAGATATTTTTTAATGAGATGGACAACAATTAATTACATTTTTACGGTTTGGATAAATTTATGGTAAAACGAATCATATTTGATCTAGATAGAGATAATAAAGTAGCTCAATAAAAGATCTAAATTAGTGAGTTAAAATTTAGCAAGAAAAATAGACCTCAATTAGTATGAACCAGACTTGTATAGAGCCTATGATGGAGGGCCCGATATAGATGCTATGTATATAAGGTAAGGTCTCCTGTAGCTACTTAAGCAAAGCCAATTATGTAAGTTTCAAACTTGAATTTATATTTTTAGTTTTTCTCTTTTCTCCCACCTTCAGAAGAATAAAAACAAACGTAGGCAGTCTATTATCGTTAAACATTTTTGAAAGGTAACTATCTCGATTTCATATATCATATAGAAATTGTTATAAAATAGATTTAGAGGATCATGTATTATGAAAGTTACAAAAAGACTGTAACTTATTACGGTGAGCAACTCTCGTAAAGGTGTTGGTAAATTCGCGTTCGTTTCGACTTCGAAAAGTTTGTTTGAAGTCATGGAGCTAAAATAAAGTATTTTCTACATTTCTTTGTTTTTTCTTTTTAATGTTTGATTCGAGATACATAACTAAGGCTCCTATTACCTACTACAGAATACTTAAAATGTGGTTTGTTGTTGACTTATTGTGGGTTAATTGCATTGCTAAAAAGTTCGTAAAGTGATCCTGACTGGAAATTTTATAGATGTCCCAATTATTCATTGAGTATACATTTGTTATTAATTTTAAAACTATTATATTTAATGTCGGAATAATAAAATAAAATTTATAAGTTAAGAGATACAATTTTTTTAAATAGTATGATGTCAAATTTATTGAAATAAAATTAAGAAAAAAAGTATCAATACTAAAGAAGATGGTAAAAACAATTACTGCTAAAACAAGCACTACCATAGAGTTTAAGGGGAAAATAATGTTCATAAAATAAGACATAAATTTGTTTGCAAACAAGAAAAAAAAGAGTCCAAATTTATGTTAATGAATATTATAATAAGATTTATAGTGTTTATGATATTTGTTATTTTCAACTATTTTAATTGTAATGTTAAATATCAAACATATATGAAATATAATAATTGTGCATTTTACAACTATATTACAATGATCATGTCAAACTAGCGTTATAAATACCGGTACGTATCATACCGGACTAAAACTGGTATGAAATAAAGAATCGATTGTACTGAATTTAAATACCGATCGATACTAACTCGTTTCGGATTGTACCAGTTAGTACTGGCCGGTATTTAAAATATTAGCCAAATACCGGCCGATACTGGAAATTTTAAAAAATAGGATGACTTTTTTTGCAAAATTTTTAAAATTTTTTTAAATCTCCCTTCTACCTCTCCTCCTCTTCTTTTTTTTCAAAGTTTTTTATTTAGTTATTTTATTTATTTTAACTTTTATAATTATTTTGAATTTTGAATTTTTATTTTTAAAATAATAATAAATATTATTATTATTAATCATAATTATAAATTAAATAAAACTTAAAAATAAATTATTTTAAATTATTTTATATAATATTTATTAATAAAGTACAAATAAAAATATTTTAGTTTTTAAAATAAATAATTTAAATTTTATTATTTATAATCTAATATTTATTTATATATTTTTAATTATTAAATCAAAATTTATTTGAAATTTATATATTTAATAAATATATTTTAAATTTAATTAAATTTATTAATAATTATTAAATTAATTTTATAAATTAAATTAAAAAATTGATTATTACTTATTATTATGATTTTTGGGAACAAGGTTAAAAATATATTGTACAACTGTACAATATGACAATAGACTATTTTATAAATTTTTTAAAAATTCAGAGACTATTTATAAATTTAAAAAATTACCTGAAATGGTATTTGGTATTAATCGGTATCGATATAATACTGTACTAAAATCTAGTCTAGTACCAAATCCAATATGGTATTCGTAAGATTGTGTCAAACAATTAATCATCATGTGCCATATTAGTAAATATTAATAACCCTGCATTTGGTTAGTGTCTTCGGGGGTGAGGACAGTGGACAACGACGCTAAAGTCCTATCCTTCATCGTGTTTGATTGCTGTCTTCAATGAATTTTGTCATGTCCTCAGAAGACAAAGACACAAATTTCTGTCCGTTCCACAATTGAGGTACAGATAAACTGTTGGACCCCGTCTCCGAGGCCCAACATTCGAAAACACACAAGCATAGAAGACTCAAAACTGACAACATACTGGCCACAAATTGGGAAACCTCCAAAAGAAGGATTTGGATCGGCTTTATAAGAAAATTTGTTCCTCATGATCTAACGATACTAACGCCACTGAAATCACTCAATTCGGATTATGAATGAAAAAGTTATGCTCAAAATACTATATAAAGAAAACAGTCAAAACTGACATTCTACCGACTTCGTGTTAGAATTATAAAATCTTAGAGGCTCAATTGCAGATCGGTTTAAAACTTGTAGATTTATATCTCTAGTTTAGTTTAAAACAAAAATCGCCTCGATCCGAGCCCTATAGCTCAAGATATTTTAAAATTAGTAAAGTATATGCAGACTTTGCCAATCGATCGTCATACTTTGTTTCAAACCACCTTTTTCAATTTAAAAGCAATACTGATAAATCATGTGTAAAAAGATAGAAAATTTTATTAGAAATCTATCGCTTCGAAAATCAGCTTAATCTGAGGTCTATGCAAAAAGTTATGGCCAAAAGAAGGAAGAGGGGTCGGTCGGCCAAAAACTGACCCCAAACTCGTGAGCTCGCCCAAGAGCAAGCGCTGGGCGCTCGGCAGCGTGCCGAGTGCTGGGCACTCTCGTGCGGGCGAGCGCTGGGCGCTCGGCATCATGCCGAGCGCTGCGCGCTCGCGGGCCTAGCGACCTGCCCAGCGATCCGACCCATCAGACTTCAAACCCTCATAACTTTTAACTCCGAGCTTCAAATTAGACACGGTTTGATTCGTTGGAAAGCTAAGATACAGCTCTACCATTTTCAAGATGGACTCCATGGCAAGGTCGAACAATAAAGAAATCAAAAGTTTACTCTAAGACCGATCGACTAGTTCTCCACAAACAGTACCAAAACTTACAACTACCATAACTTTTAACCCAGAACTCCGAATTTAGCAAACTTAGTGTCTATGGAAAGGAAAAAGAATTTTCTACAATTTTCATGAAAATCACCGACCTAAACTCCAACTCTATAAGGGTCAAAAGTGGACTCAAAGCTTCTGCCTGAAATCTGTCATTTAGACAACACCTGCATCTGATGATTCTAACAACTCATACCTACCAATTAACACACCTTAAAATAGCTCATAAAACATCCTAGAAAAGCTCTATGGCTCGACTAACACCCTCCAGAAGTCTAAAGGATCCCATTTTACCTATATCAACCCAGAAATTCCAGCACAACACAACATACTCAAAATTGACCACATAAGCACATCAGCCCAGAATTTGCAGCACTACTCTCAACTTCCACAACACATAAACCATAGCAGGTTTTCCAACGAGCTCTCCCAAGGCGAAGCCCAACAACAACTCATTAATAAATAATGCACATACACATTCCTTCTCAAGGTCATACACATATCACAAATCAATACAAACACATGAAAGATGAGAGTACTGGAGCTCTCAGGCTCTTTTCCAATCATATAGGTTCATGCATAGCTTTAGTTACATATCATCATATTCATCAAGAGTCAAATACAAAATACAAAATATGAGATGCTCAATGATCGATATGCTTATAAAGCCATCCAAAAGCTAGTTACTAACTTAATACAAAAGTGCCTAAGGTTCTTGGAGTTATGCCCGAAGCCTTGCAAGGTTCAGCGTTCAACTTGACTTTGCACCTGAGGAGGGAGAATGGGGTGAGCAAACACGGCTCAGTGGCTAACATGCTTATAGCCATCGAGTAATGAGCCACACAACACACAATTAAGAATCCGAAACAGTAGCAATTTATCATATGAAACACCAATAACCCAAAATCATCACATAAGGCATAACATGAGAATTTATATCAATTAAGCACATATTATGTATCATAAACACAATTAAAGGATGGAATGCACACAAGTGGCTCGAGAGTTCCTTAAACACAACGAATAAACCGAAGTTTATTGTAAACACAACGAGTCCATTTTCGGATCTCGTGGGCCACAAGCGGGCTGCCGGGAGAAGGCTAGGGGAGGTCAACGTGCACGTGACTAACGATATAGGTTCTCTCTTGCCCAATCACAACCAATTTATGCTCACGTATTCAAACACAAAAATAGCATTTTATGCTTCTTTCATTGTATCAAATCATCATAGTTTCGTTCTTTTCTTTCAAATCAAGGGAAATACACTTTTAATATACTCACAATTAACAAAGATAGCACACATAGGGCATTTGCCCATTACACAACAACTATAAAAATGTTACCCACCTATCGTCGGTATCCGA
>JANJEY010000002.1:18888556-18906625 GCA_024703695.1 Erythroxylum cataractarum | reverse complement strand
GTGTGATCTGTTGTGTGTACACTCGTCTGATTTGTTTGTCCTGTATTGGGTGGCATCCATGTATCCTCCCAGGGGGTATTTGGGTGTTACAGAATGATTCTTCTAGAAAGCAACCTACCTTCTTAATCACCTAAACAAATGAGAGTTGAAAACTTATTGAATGATTCTTGTCTTAATCACCTACTTTCTTAGAAGTAGAATTATGTCATACATTGGAAACCTTGCGCAATGCATAAATAGGTCATGCATTTTGATGATGCAATTCTTACTATTCTCTACATGTTTATAAATGTTATTATTCAATACATATATACAAATGCAGTTAATGATCAATAAATTGTTTTCATTTTGCTGACAATTTTTGTGACAAATTTGGAGTCAATGGATCATGTTTAACTGCTTGGCTTTTTTTTGAAATTTTGAATCGGCAATTAGATTTGATGAGAATGATTATATTGTTATGCTTATATGTATACATCAAAAAATGTCATAGAAGTGAAAATGTTAAAGGTAGCAGGACATTGACAATATCAAATAGGGAAGCCAATATATATAAGATTTTGCACGAGGGAGATAGTCAGTGAGATTTAATAGAAGACAGAAACCATTTATTCTTCAGCTGGAGTATCTTCAGCTGCATATACTCCACTGCTGTTGGAGTCAACTACTCCACAAGCTTCTATCTTCTTTTAATTCATACGATTGAGTCTGCTTTTCAACACAGCGTTTTGACTCACAATCTACAACATATGGCGTGAGAGGAATAGAAAGATACACCGCAAGGAGCGAATCGGTCCACATCAGCTTGTCGAATTCATTTTCAATGAGACATGAGCCCTTAATACAGCCAAAGACGCAACACACTACTTGTTAGATAGCATGAAAGCAAGATGGTTTTTACAAGTTAGCTGCTTGCTTATATAATTTTCTAGTTTGTGTTTTTGCCATAGTAAGGAGATAGACATCATTGTAATGTTGTAAACAGCCTCGCTATAGTTAATAAATTACCTTTTAATTTTTAAAAAATATTAGACATTTTCAGTAAACTTCATAAATTAAGAGAATTAGTTATACTAATTTTAATACATATTAAGAAATGATTTTTTTAGTTTTAATGAAATTAAAGTTTGAACAAATGTTCGTTGTTTAAACTTTGTTTTTGCATGTTTTAATTTATAAAATACGAGGCTGTTACTTCTTTATAACATATTTTATTATTAAATAAATAAAAACATTTAACTTTTTAATATGAACTATTAATAAAATTAAAATTTGATTATTTAAAAAAATTAAAATTGTACTTACTATTAGAAGTATAAACTATCAATCAAAATCCCTCGCCAGCCTCATCTAAAAGTTGCACTTCTATTCCCAGAAGCTGGAAAAGCTTGCCGCCTTTTACCTTGCCTAAACTCCGCTGACCCCTCAACACCACTTATTGCCGAACTTTTTCTCCCCCCCTTAGAATCAAGCTTGATGTTCGGACTCTCGATTCCGCCTTCTTCGCCATCTTTCACTGGTCCTTCCCCAAATATGACCTGTTTTCTTGCTGTAGAATAATCAAATGGCTTTAGTTGCAGAAGACCAGTTGGTTCTTGGGGTTTGTTAACTTTTGCAGTTTCTCTGGTTTGCTTATTAGGCTGGAAGCATTTTTCAAAACTTGAGGACAATTCAGATAGGGAAAGGGGCTCTTCACTTTCATCTGTTTGCAAAGCAGTGCTCACATGTCCTTCATCACCGCTGGAAAGATTTATTGTTTCTACATCAGTGTCCTCTATTTTTCCCATCATAGAATCATTTTCCAACGGTATAACGTCTACTGGATTGCAAGCTTGCTCATTCCTACAGGCTCTTGTAGTTTCTACATCTTCCTCTTCAAGATTGGAACAAGCAGCTCGAGTAGTAACATAATCTTGGGCATTTGACAATGATCCTATTGGCTCTTCCACAGCTGGTTTTTGCAGTTCACTTCCACCCAAAAAAGAATGAAATGGAAGGTTCACTGAAGATCTAATCTTCTCCAACTTGATCTTTTCCCCCTCCTAATCATTAACAACACAAATGAAATTAGTGGCCCCAATAAATAGCATCACATAGCTCAATCGCAAGTCAACAGTTGAAAGCCTCGATTCATAAAGCAAATTAAGATCACAATCAAAGGTTGTCAAAGATACTAGGTCAAGACAGTTAGAAATGGAACAAGTCAAACTTAAAAAAGCAAGAATCACTTTTTTATAATTATCATCAAGAAAATTATTATTATTCTCTCCACTTTGTGTCGTTGTAGCAATCATGTCTCAAAGCACTTCAAACAACAATAAAGACTGATGCAACTCGTAGAGCTTATCAGGATTCCAGATCAAGAGGTAAAGTTGCATGAGCATAGAATATTTACATTTTTCTCTGTATCAAACTTTCTCCTTCCTGCTGTGCCACCGAGCATCGCCCCAAAACCACTGGTTGGTTTCTTCAGAATCTGAACAGTTGACCCAATAACCTGCAGAAGAAAGAAAAAACATGTCAGATAGCAACTCTTTATGTATGAAAAAAACTTCAAAAGCCCACCAAAAACAGTAAGACCTTTGCTGAAGGTAAAATGTCTGCAGAGCCAGTTGTATCCCTACTGTGAAGTGAACTGGTGTTGCTTTCTCTTGAAATCTCTGGCACAGAGGCACTTGGCTCAATCGTCAATTTATCACTCTCAACTTGAGGGTCTTTGGAGGCAGCAGTAGCAGTTGCCGTGTTTGTAAGAACATCAGAAGCAACAACATTGTGTACTTCATCAACTTCTATATTTGCTTCCGATGTCTTCACAGATAAAGTTCCAATCATATAAAATAGGAAAGAAATTCGTTAGCATCATTTGAAAGGGAAGGATAGTAAACACTTCTGTAGCCCTATCACTGAAAAAGTTGCCAAGACTAATGCATCACTGACTAACAAGATATACATGAAGCCTTCTGAATACCAGGTAAAACCACACAAACAAACCAGTAGACTTATTAATTCTAATAGCACAGAATCCAAAGGGCTGCAATCAAAAGATTTGCAAGCTTGATTACAATTCTAATGGACACAACAAAACATAAGGATGCATCCAAAAATATATATATTTTTTAAAAGATTTTTCTTGTCTAATTACATATCGTGATTTGATTTTCAGCCCATCCTATTGCCTTTAGAGGGGGCTGAACCAAGGACATTCACATAAGTCTAATATTCATGAATAATATTCAAGTTAAAGACCAACTTGTGACCAAGACCATCAAAACTGTGTGAATCTTACTTTTTGGCCCTCTTTCAAAAGTTGAGCAGCAGCCTCGAATGCAGAAGCATTCTGCATGGAGTGCCTAATAATACTAACAATAGAACCAAGATTTCGCTCCAGGAATGGGTGCTTGGACCTCAGTAATTTTCGTAACTTGCTAGTTGTAACAGGCATCTGCTTGGCTTTTAACCATTGCAAAAAAATGAAGATTTGGAAGTCAATATTCTAACATTAAAACAAAATATAGTTGAAAAATTTAGGAGATTCCTACCAATTTCAAGAAGAGTTTTGTTTGGTAAAATATAACCAGTACTCTCGTCTTCTGCACGAGCAACAACATCTCTCCACTCAAAAAGTCCCTAAAACCCAGGAAGGTGAATTTCGTAAAGAAGAGAAGCAGATAACAGTAACCAGTTTTCAACAAAAGATGCAGGATATAGTCAAACTTTGCACTTTCATCCAAACAATCAATATGGAAACTTCGCCATGCAGATTACTAATCTTTGATTCTTACAATCCAAATGCTTGCTTCTATTAAGAAGACATAGATTACAGTGGAACAGCTCACAACTTACTGAGACTACAGCAAGCTGCTGGGCGTTGAATTCAGCATCCTGCAACCTATATCATAATAAAAAGCAGAAAAAGCATTATGGGTCATATGTGCTAAGATGGACTAACACAAAGCAAACTGTTGAAAACACAAGAGAGAGAGAGGGGGAGGGAGGCAATGAAAAATTAATATGCAATTCATGCAACAGTAAATGGCAATCTCAGGTGAAATGGTCAGCAATGGTACCCATATATATAGAGATATGAAGTCTCTGTCAAGAGCTCCTTCTCGTAAAGCTGCATGCATACATCATGACTGCGTTTGTAGACCTGTAATCAACAAGTTACAAATGGCTTAAGCTGGTGACTACAGAATAGTGCCTCTGCAACCCAAAAAGCATTCCCTATAAATCAGCCTCCCAACACCACAAAGACTCAAAGGAGCTGCAAAAATAACTGGTAATACTCTATTACTAATTTTAAGAATTGATACCGAGAAAATGGTACTGGTATCATTTGGTAACACCCGACTGTTTGAAACCAAAACAAATACGAGAAAGCTTATTCAGGAACTAGTTAAAATAAACAAAGTTCAATCGACAGAATTAGATGGTAAGACGAAACACAAAAGTTATAAATAGCAGAAGCCACTTTTAACTACATACTATTTTTGGTCTCTAATCAAACATGACACCACTAAGGAACAAGACATGGCACCTTCGACTATAGATGTACAGAAATGTTATAACTTCGCAAGAATGTACCTGAACCAAAGGAGGATCGGAATTTTCTGCGTCACTAGGCATTGAATGTAACATGGTTTTCATTAAATCAAATATATGCAACAGATAGTGGGTATCTTCTCTGGCATATCTGCATCAAAAGAGAACATAAACTGTAAAAGAAGTGTGAACGAATTTTAGTTAAGTTACAATACAGGTTATCAGTACAGCCGTGAATTATGTTAGCAGTACATTCTTACAGAACATTACTACAGAGATGAGTGTCTGTCTAAGTAGATATGCCAATAACTAAACTAAAATCATAATCTTGACCATACCTAAATACAAATCCATGTTCTAATTTCACAAGTTACTAAGAAAAGTTAAGAAATACATGATAAATTGAGGAGAAGAAAAAACCAAATTTCCAGTTACTTCCTCAATCTATTAGATCTGGCTTTAAACTCTCATCCATACATAATTGTAGGTGTCCCATGTTCATATAATTCAGTACAAAATAAAACCTAACACCTTAACTGAAACTAGAAATTACCTAAGCATCTCTTCTGGGAGAGGACGTAATCTCCAATCTGCATTCTGATATCTACAAGAAAGGGCAGATGAGACTTATATCCAATGAATGGGAAGAAAAAAAACTGATGATAGATGGGCATGCAGTTATAGGACTTAAAATAGATAAGCACTGAACCTCAACGCCAAAAGTTAAACACAAGGTATGCAAAAAAGCAAGCAAAATCCTTATTATAATCAGACTACAGGAAGCAGTTGGAGTATGAGGACTACTTATGATAATCAGACTACAGGAAGCAGTTGGAGTATGAGGACTTACTCTTTATTGGCGATAATTCCACAAAAGTGATGCAAAAGATACTCCAAACTATTCCTCTGCAACTTCAGCACTCTTGATGCCTAAGAATTAAGAGAAAATTGACAATAGAATGTAATATTAACATAGAGAGATAGAGCGAGAGGCAGAGAGAATCCAGGTGGTAGGTGGAGCAAGAAGAATTCCAGGCTTAAACCAGTAACATAAATCCATCTTGATGAACCCAATAAATTAAGCACATTCATATCGTTTAAGAGGTCCAACACATTTATCTCTAGAACACGTCATAGGAAATTGGGTACCACAGTCAAAAAATTTTGTGATTGAATGGGGCACTGTCATAACATAGTTGGCATTTCAAATATCAACATTTTTCACTTGCATTGTTCAGGCCATTACTCAGTCCGATTTTTTCATTGACAACATTGTACAAACAAATTCCAGTTGACATATTGCTTCAGTTTCTTAATGTCAGATTCATGCAATCAAAGTACTAAACAAGAGGAACAATATATTTCCTATTAAAAAATTATTAAACAAACTAATAAAATAATCAAGTCATTTTCACTAAACTACAAACTGACAATAGGAATAATAAAGCAAAGGAATATTACATATTAAACAACAGAGCAAATTTAGAATAGAAAACCTGTCCAGTGTCAAAAAGATTGCAGACATATATGCCAAAGTCACGTTGAAGCCATACGATATCTCGATCTGCTCCATGCATGACCTAGTTAAATTAACTCCATCATAAATAAGAACAATCTACTAAAAAGGTAACTAAAGCATCAATAGACAAACCTTTTTCTTGGAGGGATCTTTGAAAAGTTCCCTAAGATAGGGGCCAATATGTACTCGAAGCTTTAGTGTATCCAAAATAAAATCCTCAGTTCTGGTAGAAATTTGCATCAAGCACGTCAAACCTTGAAAAGAACGATACTGATTGTGTTCCAGATCAACCTAATATCACAAACCAAGAATTTAAGTCAAGTACATAATATTGCAATGTCCTTCCAGAAAGAACACAAGAACTAGAAAGATTACTTCAAATGAATTCCTTTTTTTTAAAAGCAAAATACAAGTCCTATGTATGAAGATAAAAATACTAAAGGTCACCAAGAAAAGCACAACTTGATGAATATTAGGACGTACACAGTGGACCTATGCCAGGATGTTCCAAAATTAAGTAAACAAATAAACTGGATGAATGCTCAGAAATGTGTGCTCAAAAGTACAACGGCCTTGTATTTAAAGACAACACTCAACATTTTCCAATTACATACGCACATCAATTTGTCAGGAACATTAAAAGAAAATTGGATGAGTAGATATAATTCACTTTCAAGATGATGCAAACATGAAAAATGGAACAAAATGCTTAAAGTACAAAAATGAACACTGTGAATGTTATTAAAATAACAAAAACAAATAGCCAGCTTTTACATTTCAAGACCCCAAAACAAGCATTAATACCATTCAGAAAAGATCTATTTCAGAATTCAATGGCTAACAATTGGAAAGATACATAAATTTGCATAAGTAGGCATACCGCAAATTCATTCACACAACGCAGCTTCGCAGCCACTTCCTTCAAATCTTTGACTTCTTGTACAAGCTTGAATGGAGTACTTTCCGTTGGGAGAGGTGGAACAGGTTGAACACTCCCAGCATTTTTGTCAACAAAATCTAAAACAGATAGCATTTCCTATGTGCATTAAAAAACAATAACAAAAGCAATTCAGTAACCTTTATTTCAGTAGGGAAAAAAGGGCTAACATATATAAACATGATGGCCAGAACTCAAAATTCAATTACCAATTAATAAATCCCATTGATCACAAATCAACAAATCCCGCTAGGCAAGAGCATGCAACCAATTTTTATTTTTTTTTGTAAAATGGTTGCAGAATTAAGAAGATAGACGATAATGAGCTCAGTTTTTGCGAGCCCCAAATAACATTAGTCGAAGGTGATTGCTCTAACAGTGAGCAAGCTACAGGAAAGAAGCGGAGGAGCTATTCTAATATTAACAAGATAGACAAGAAATTACTCAGAACGTTCAAAAGAAATAGTATCCTATTATTGACTAACTGAAGCAAGAAATATATATAATGCTCAACTTGTGAAAACTACCCATTCTTTAAAATAAAAGACTAACAGATTACTAACCAGAGGATGAACAAAACGCGATCCATCAATAGTTCTGTCCAACCAAACATGTTGAAAAGGCTGGTTCGAGTTATTGGCCACTATATTATACTCATCCTGAGGCCTCCTTATCGTTGGTATATGAAATGGCACCTTCGCTTTAACCCCTGCAATTCCCTTCTTATTATCAGCCACCTTCACTCGCGATTCACTCGCCGAGCCACTACCCGCCATTCCAGTCTCTGAATCGATCAACCCCTTTGTTGCTTTCTTCTTCCTTCCAGAAACCAACTGAAACCCATTTTGACTATCCACACCTGAAACCCCATCCAACTCCTCCTCCTCCTTCCGAGCCCTCTCGAAGTCATCGACCGACGCTTGAAAATCCTCGAGGATCTCGTCGTTGACGTTGACGAGCCAATCGTAGGCGTCTTCCACATCAATATCGCCAGGGTACTGCATTTTCTCCTTGAAAAGACCACCGGCGAGGCCAATCGACTCGAGCAAAGATTGGGACTTGGAAGCAATTCCGCGTATTGGGAGCTTGAATTCGTTAAAATTGTTGTAGAAGTGGAAATCTTTTTCGGAAGGGATAGCTTGGGAAGAGGAGGCCAAGCTGGAAAGGGAAGAGGAGAGTGGACCAGAGGTTAAGGTTTGTAGGGTTTCGGATTTTCTGGGAGATTGGGTTGGTTGGTCCATGCCTCCTCCGTTCAGGGAGGGTTTAAGGATTAGGGTTTTAGAGACGCTTCCCTATTTTTCACACAGCTATTTACTAGAGAAAGGGAGAAACTAACCAAGACAACACACGAGGGCATTCGTTTTTTATTTTTCTTTTCCTTTTATAAAAAGATACCATTACCAATTCAATTAAATAATTAAAAAATTTAGCACAAGCAAGCGACTAATAAAATAAGCATACAGTCTTTTCTCTTTTGACTCGAATTGACTCTGTGAGTGTGACCCGACTCGACTGCGACCCGATTCTATAAACCCTATCCGTCTGTTCCTCAAAACCTCCAAGGTTTTTCTGGTTAAGCTGTCTCTCGTTTCTAAGAGATGAGGTTCTTTCTGTCTGCTTGTTTATGTAACACAAACCTTGTTTTCTATGTATTTTAAAGTGATATTTACTCCACTCCTTTTTCTTTTTCATTTTTTGTTTGTAGTCGGAATCCGGAGGTTTTATGGGCTCAGCGATCGGATAAGGTTTACCTGACGGTGGCTTTACCGGATGCCAAGGACATAACTGTGAAGTGTGAACCGGAGGGTTTCTTTGGCTTCTCGGCTGTTGGGGTCCAAGGTGAATCTTTTGATTTCACTTTGCAGCTTTTGGGACCCATTGTACCTCAGGTTATCTTCAGCTCTCGTGCTTCATTGCAAGCTTCTGTTTTGGCTTTCGCAGTTCTGGTGACAAAGTCGGTGCCTTTTTCACTTCTTGAAAATGGTTCTTTCTTCAATGTTTGATCTGCTGTTATTATTTGATTGAGCGTCTGGTGAAATTTGTGTCATTTTGTTTTGAGACGTTGGCTGTTAAAATGTTGTATTGTTTTCAGGTGCAAGAGAAATAATCATTCACTGTCTGCGTGTTTTGCAGATAGGTTTTGCGGACTTGACTGAGTTAAGAAAAAAGGTTTCTGAAATAATTAACTTAAGAAAAAAGGTTTCTGAAATAATTAACCTATGATCTTAGAATGAATGCTTGTTGCTTTAGTTAATTGGCAAAATAAACTGTTTTGTTACTATAATCAATAAAAGAGATTTACTCTTTACTTCGATCAAAAGAAAAATAGAAATTTGTTGATAACATGCAGAGAGAATGCTCTTGATTTTGTTTATTCTCCATTGAGAGAACTTTTATTTGGTCAGCTAATAATGATTTAGGAGCATCCTTCCTACCCTAAGACGGGTCATGCCTTTGGAAGTAGTGGGAAATTTCGTGAACAAACTCCAATAAACTTTCTTCTATGATCCATTAGAGGCTCTGCATGCGTGCAATGATTTTGCAAACTAAGAGGAGTTTGGTTATGACTTCTAACAATCATCTTCACTATGTGAACCATATAATTAATTTTGATTAAAGAATATAAACCATGTATCTCATTCTGGTTATGTCAAGCAATGATGCATTATTTGAGAAATGTTACTACTTTATTAGGTCACGTCTAGAAGTAGGTCAGTGTTGATTATGGATTAGCATAATTGATTTAAATGTTACATCAAGCAGTAATTGACTTGTTGATATATCTAAATTTTTTTGATATATTATGTTGATTGAATATTGCTTGTCAGTTATATATGTGATCAAATTTTGTCTTAGCCCTGTAACAAAACATTAACTTGTTGTTATGAAATCCTGGCTGTTGCCTGAATCTTTCTTGGTTTCCATACCATTTCTTTCAATGTCAATAAGCTTGGTGCTACATGGTCAAGTTGTAGTACATTTCCTTTCATGTTGTGTTTCAAATTTTCTATCCTGAATTAAGGAATCTCTATCATCCTCATTCAGATGCTTCATAGGTTCAAGCTTTTGAAAGATTCAATGTTTTGTGGTGTAGGGTTGTAAGACAAATGTTGGGTTAAGGAACATTAGGTGCTCAATCCAGAAAGAAGAGAAAGGTTGGTGGAAAAGACTACTTAAATCAGAAGAAAAGCCTGCACCTTACATTAAGGTTGATTGGAATAAATGGTGTGACGAGGATGATGAAGAGTCAAGTTGTAAGTACAATTGATGGCTTAATTTTGAATGTGTATGTTAGTTTAAAACTTTGATGTTGTTTTGGCCCCTTTAGTTATGTTGACAATGTGGTGGAGCCATGAATCCATGCATCATATAGATTACAAGGTAGCAAAAGTGTCGGAATCAAAATTTCAACCGCACGACATCCCCAGAAAATGCGGAATCTATGTACATGTATAAACAGATTATAAGAACATAAAATTACAACATATGTACCTTGCAGATATTCCTCCTTTCTTCAATCTTCTTCTTGTTTGGGTTGTAGTGAACACCAAACACCAAACACCACACCTTCCTTGGCCTCTAGAGAGCATGCAAAGATGAAGAAAAATTAGTGTGTAAGGGTGGTTAGAGCACCAAACAAGATGAGTTCAAGTAGATGCTCTAGTGAGAGTTAGATCAAGACCAAGTTTCATAAAATTAATATCATGCAATAATTGCTTAAGATTGCATGAATAAACCTCAAGATCATTCCTCTCAACTTCCAGAACTCTTCTGGACCCTTAGTCTCTCTATTGAGTGTGTTTCATGGCAAAAAATTCGTTTGTCCATAATTAAAGAACTCACTTATGTACCATCTGTCATAAATTCATGGCAAGACAGTTATGCACACTTTGTTTTTCATCCAATCTTTTATGTGTGTAACCCTTAGGTTCCAGTTATTTTGGTTACTTGAATTAACTTTTAATCCAAGCAAATCATGAAGAGTTTCATGATGCCAATTTACCAGAATGTAAGTGAATTAACGCTCGAACTCTTCGATAGTTAATTATCCGACTTACGAACATTTCCATAGTTAATTACCGTGTAATTTGTCCCTTCACTATTCTATACCACACTTTGTTCGGACTATGAGGTATGTGTCAACTCCCGCTAGACTGATTACATCACATCTAGTCCAAGTATTGTTAGTTCTTGTTCTGGAGATCTTATTACTCTATATGTCATTAAAGACTCTTTTCATGACACATAATTGTTCTAGTCAGAGACTCCCGAGTAATGACTTTGACAAGAGGCCGTGGGTATCATCTCCGTCTATCAAGAGTGGTGAATCCTTTATTGCTTACCCAATTACCTTCGAATACTAATAATTGTACTTAATCATCACCTTATGAGCGACCTTGTCATGAGGCAAAAAGAAATGATGTCAAAGTACAGAATCAGTATCTAAGATATCCTTTAGTATTTCAAATCTAAGGATATTTATATCATTGCTATGATGAGATTAATCATTGACATTTGATAGATCATCCATATGATAATCTCATAGCAAGTCATTCGATGTACTTACTACTCTTAGTAAGCATCTACATGTTAACTCTAAACATCTCATGCTTACAGTTTATGAGATTCACTACTTGATCAAATCAAGGAGTATAACACATGTGCTAGTTTATCCGGATTAACAATGTCTTGTCTCATTAATCCTAAGACAAGGGATAATTTAGACACTAACAAAATTACACATGATAGGAATCTCATTATTATGATCTCATCATGATTTCCTTCACGCTATGTTTTGTATCATGAACTTCATTAATTCGATTTAAGATAGACATCAATTCATAAATAAATGAATATTAAATTAATGAAAATTGTCTTTCACTTCATTAATCAAAATAAAGTTTGTACAAAGTGCTAAAAGTGATTGCCTTTAAAGCACTACTCTAACAGACAAAAGAATGTTACATGGTTGATCCCTGCCACCCTTGCTTATCCCTTATAATAAGGCAGTCTCTATTCTCAACATAGGTTGAATATGGTAATTTGTAAAACCACGCAACACTATACTTGTCCATTTCTCATGCTATAGCAGCTGTATGTTAGTGACTAAATTTCGCAGGATATATTTTCAATGTTTATTGGAGCTAGTGCTTAACTGACTTTTCTTGTGAATGTTTATTTGTCTTTGCAGCTGATTTGGCTAGCGATGATGACAACCCTGAGGTAATCCCAATTTCATGCAATACTATCTTGACATGGAGAATTGATTTTAGTGTTGCAAGATGTTTGTGCTGACTCACCAATATGTTCCCTTTTTGCAGTATGCTGAAGATGATGAGAGCAGCGATGGTGAAGGAATGCTATGTAAGTTTTCCTTATGTAGAACATCCTTAAACGCATAGTAAGCTGCACTAGTTGTGTGCAATCAACAACAATACAAAGTTCATATTCATTTCTCTAATAACTGTTTTGATGAGGTGTAAGTAACTGGTCCTACATGTTCTGCTTGCCTTGGATTATGATTTTTGTTAATGTCGGGCCCTTCTTAGTAATATGGACAACCTGGATTTCAGTCCTCAGCCAAGCACAGCCTGTTTCTGCTTGAGCCCAGAGCAACTTTTACTTTGAAGGAATTATTTAGGCTTGCTGTTAAATGAATGTTATAATTTCCGTCTATGTTCATCTTTAAATGCAGACCTTCCTGATTTGGAGAAGGCAGGAGGAAATACAGGAACACCGGGTGCTCCAAAGTACTGACTTTCTGGTGGAGTTTCTGTGGAGATAGAATAGGAACCCTAGTCGAATGGGAAATGAGCGCTGCATTTTTGTGGTTGAAGTTTGTACATGATTGAACATCTATGGCGATTCTCTAACAGAAAAGTTGTTCCTGTTTGTAGAGTGTTACTGGTTAACCGTTTGTAAACCTAATTTTCAGCTTACAAATGAACGCTAATTGAGAAATAACCAAAAGCATTTCCTGTCCAATATTGACGAGGCATAAGCTTAATCGACAATGGATTGGTGGAGAAATTGTTCGCATGTGCGCAGTTTCTGCTGAAGTCTGAATAAGACTTTGATGTCTGTGCTGGACCCCATTACCCAGCACTTTTCAGAGTTTACAATACGTTCATTGCAAATATCTTCTCTATCAGATTCCAAGTAGTGCAAGTCTTATTATCGTTTTGAGAGTAAGGATCTACCTCTATGGTGTACAAAAGATGTTCTTTAGAGAAAAAGATCTTTCTTGAACATCGTCGATTTAAACAATCCGCTTCCTGTTAATGCATGCAACAGGCTTCAGGTATGGGCAGAAACTGCAGCAGACTTCCAAGTTAACGAAGGGTATAGAGTCTGTAGAGAGATACAAAACGAAGTCATATATTAATTGAAAGATTTAAAGTTTAAATCTTTAACATGGTTATGAGTCATGGGTTATTAGTTAAATTTATGAGTTACTCCACGTAAGTATCCACTTATTCAAGATATTATCAATCATTATGGGATATTTTTGATAAATAAGAAGTTAGAGGTCAAACTAGATCCAATTGGTCAATGATGGGCTCGTGTGATTTACTGTCAATCTCGGATTTGTCTAGGGGAACCTCAATGAGCGAAGGCTCTTTAGGGAGCTTCGATTTGATTCGAGCCTTCTCCACTCGAATTGCCACGTTGAATTAGAGCAAACGTATAATATAATATATTGTTCGTAAAAAGGATTAAATAAGAATTAGACATTTTCACTAAAATTTAATCTAAACATTAACTTTTCAACTTATTCAAAAATAATCTTAAAGTTTCTTAAATGTTCAAAAACAACCCTACCATGTTTTAAACGTTCAATAAGAACCCAAGCGTTAGAAATAATTAAGATAAAACACAACCTCAGAGATCATGTTAAACATGATCAATTACATATGTATATGATAAACAAAAATACATACTTGGTTTATTGTTATAGTTCCACCGATTAAAGAACTTGTATTGTCTTTTTCTTTTACAGAAGTTTTCGTTTTTCAAATTAGAAGATGTTTTTGTCTTCTTTTGTTTTTTAAATGCTACACCTTAACTACCTTTGGTATTTATGTAAAGTAAAATTACCATAATACCCTTTATGGGTATCCCTTATGGGTGTATTTAATTCATTATCTCCCACTCACACATGATGGGTTTTAATTTAATTAAAAAACAAAAAAACTCTGCAATGCTCATACTTGTTCAATAACCGATAGAACTAGCATACGACGAGAGTACATTGCCATATATTTGTTAGGAGTATATGACATCTCGATTAACAAATTGATCCTGGGAATCATGTGTCCTTGAGTAGACATTGTATGCTATACTTTAGGTTATATCTCACATTTGCACTTTTCTTTGATCTCATTTAGTTTCTTATGTCAGACTGTTTTCAAGTTCTTTACTAAAGAGATGATGGTTATTTACGAATACTTTTCATGCGAGTCATTGATCTCAAAAAAATAAATGACCTTTTTCTATTCTCAATTCTTTTTTGAATTAAATTTAATTTACTTTCTTATAATTATTTCATAGGATCGCATCTTGCATAATCTTTTAGCATCAACCTATTGCAACAAACCTTAAATTCAATTCTAAAAAATGAAACAAGAGTCATAAGGGTATATGATGAGGTTCTTCTCAACCTCATGGGTCTCACACAATATAAGATGAGATATGGCGACTTACATTAATCCCTTTCTTTGGTCAGTTGTGCACACATGGTACGAGTCATGTGCTATGGTATTTACTCACTTTATTTAACTTGAACATCTTTTATTCAAGAAATACCGTATAGATGATAGTTCAAACATACTCAATGTTTAACTCGAGTACACTTATCTTCTCAAAAACATGTTCAGAATTTACATTTGGCAACTTAAGATAGATATAATGATTAACAAATCACGTTGAACCAATTTCCTTACGGCATTTATCGTTTAAGTTTCTCACTCTCAATTATCACCTAAATAATAAACTTTAAACATGCCTTATCTCTAGCGAGTATAAACACTAGAGGTGATTTCTAGTGCGAGAGGGTCAATCTATAATCTGTCTCATATACTCGTGATTTATCCCAAAATATATTGATGCAAAAAACACATATATTCATGAATCAAATGATACTCAATGTATAATCTTCATCATACATTATATCCAAAATATGATATTATAATCAGTGAACATACACAAAGAAATGTTTATCAGTACATTTCAACATCTACGTAGTCCTAGTGACTTGACATGCCCAATGTATACATCTCTGAAAATTGGCTTTGTCATTGGGTCTGCTATCATATCTCGCGTAGATATATATCTCACGTTCACTTCTCCTCGTGCAACTATATCTTTCACATAATTATACTTGGTATCTATGTGCTTTGTCTTACAATGAAATTTGGGATCTTCAGTATAAGCGATTGCAGCTTAACTATCACAATTGATGGTCATTGGATTAATTTTACTTTTAATGACTTCCAAATGCACTAGGAATCGATGAAGCCACACAGACTCTTGTACTGCAGTTGAGAATGCTATAAATTTAGCTTCTATTGTAGATAATACAATGCAAGATTATTTCTTACTTTTCTATGATATTGCTCCATGGTTTAGTAAGAATACATATCCTGAGGTAGATTTTCTTTTATCTAAATCTCCTCCCCAGTCTGCATCTGTATATCCTTGTATACATAAATCATTACCTTGATAACATAATGCATAGTCTACAGTTTCCTTTAGATACCTCAATATTCTCTTTACTGCTTTTCAATGTGCTTGGCCTGGATTTGATTAATATCTACTCACCATTCCAACAACGTAATAAATATATAGTCTTGTACACATCATTGTGTATATAAGACTTCTAATTGTACTAGAGTAGGAAACATTGTTCATTTGTTCCCATCCCACGATGAATGAAAATGAGCTGAAACAGAACAAAAGGGAAAGCCTGCAAGAAGCAAAGTAGCAGCTCAACCAAACCATTATTCATTCAAAATGGCGGTAGCCCTTTGTGGCGTTGATGGGCAATTTCTCTTACTAAGGCCTTCGTTTTTAGCAATAGGATTATCAATTGGTTTGGAATATTGCATACGAAATCGTTCAAGAATTCTTTGAATTACATCGCTTATGAAAGAGATAACAATATTTTCGAACGATCTCTTGAAATCTTGACTCCAAGAATGTATGTTACTTCACCTATGTCTTTCATTTCAAAATCAGATGATAACCAATCTTTAATTTGCATAAGAAATACATAGTCATTACAAGCAATCAATATATCATCCACATATAAAGATAAAATCACGAATTTATCTTTGGTTTTCTTAACATACACACAATGGTCTTCATCGATCATTTGAAAATCATACGAAATGATTACGTTATGAAAACAAATATACTATTGTCTTGAAGACTGTTTCAGGCCATAAATTGATTTTAATAACCAACATACTTCATTTTCTTGACTTGCCTTGATGAAACCTTCAGGTTGTTTTATATAAATTTCTTCATCTAATTCTCCATTGAGAAAAGCATTTTTTACATCCATTTGATGTAATTTAAGATCCATACTGGCTACTGTAGCCAGAATAAGATGGATTGAAGCAAATTTCACGACAGGTGAAAAAGTTTTATTGTAATCAATTCCCTCCTATTGTGTATATCCTTTTACTACAAGATATGCTTTATATTTTTCAATACTGCGATCAACTTTTTGCTTTAGTTTGAGAACCCATTTGTTTCCAATTGCTTTATGTCCTTCAGGGAGATCAACTAAGTCCCATACTTGATTGGAGCTTAAAGAAGCGATTTCTTCTTTTATTGCTTTCATCCATTCTTCTTTAGCAGGGTCAGTAAGAGCCTCATTTACATTCCTTGGCTCTTATTCCTCTTGCAGAACAATCATATTAATTTCTCCTTCAATCTTAAAACGACGTCTGGGAATTATTCCTCGATTACTTCGTCTTAAATGAAGTTCATTATAAACAAATTTATGATTGATCTGATTGCTCCCACTCGGATCAGTCATCATAGAGAACCTTTCTGTGAAATTGGTCCCATTTGGTTGAAGTTCCTCATCTTGATTCTTCATAATAGAATCATTCTGATCAAGTGACTCATATAACAATAGGCCTTTACCTATTTCGCCTTTCTTGGGAAAATCATTATCTAAAAATGTTACATCTCGTGATTCAAATTCAGTTACACCTCCATTACCTTGTTCACCAATGAACATGTATCCTTTTGAGTGTTCTGAGTATCTAATAAAAATATTTTTTTCCCTCTTAGGCCTAATTTCCTATGTTTGTGAGAGAGATCATGAATTAGGGTGCACACTCCCAAGGTCTAAGACTTGACACATCATGTCTCCTACTAGTCCACAACTCATATGGTGTGCTAGTAACTGATTTCGTAGGTACACAATTAAGTACATACGTGGTTGCTAGCAATGCATCACCCCAAAAAGTGATTTGTAAATTTATTTAGGCCATTATGGACCTAATCATTTCTAATAGTGTCCTATTTTGTTTTTCAGCGATGCCATTTTGTTGTGGGGTTCTAGGAATTGTTAATTGTCTTTCTATTCCTTTTTCATCACATAAAGCCTTAGACTTTTTTGACAAGTATTCTTGTCCACGATCATTTCATAATGCTTTTATTTTCTTATCTAATTGATTCTTAACTAAGTTCATGTATTTTATAAAACAATCAAATGTTTCCGATTTATGAGAAATCAAATAAACATGACCATACCGAGTATAGTCACTTATGAAGGTGATGAAATAAACTACCCCACGTCTAGCCCTTACATTCATTGGACCACAGATGTCAAAATGAATTAATTACAATAGATATAAAGCTCATGTTCCCTTTCCAAATGGCCTTCTTGCCATTTTACTAGCTAAATAATGCTCGTATGTAGGTAGATCTATTTGACTTAGATTACCTAAAAGTTATTCTTCAGCTTATCAACTGATTTGCTTTTGACCAATATAACATAGTCTAGCATGCTACAAAGTTGCAACACTATTGAAATTACTAGATGTAAATAATG
>JANJEY010000002.1:18710753-18725015 GCA_024703695.1 Erythroxylum cataractarum | reverse complement strand
GTAAGGACCTAAAACCTATCAAGAAATCATATATAAGGTATGATTCCCTCATTATCAAGGTACGTAACTCATAACCTAGTTATTCCTCTGATTCGATCAATCCCACCTTCACCAAAAGCCTTATTTGAGCATCGGAGGGGCTAGTCGGGACATCACCTCCGACGTGCCTTCCATTGTTTTGCAGGTACATTCACGTAGCTGAAATCACAGAAAATTGCCAACCGATGGAGCCAAACGGCAACGCACCATTCGGCCAGAATCCGGCTGAACCAAAAACTAATAATGTAATAAACATCAATCCTTTTGTACAGACCCTACACTTGATTCCTCCAATTCTTAAATCCCTCAAACTATAATCAAGTTCATTATAATTCATAATAGAAAATAACTCAAAACTATAATCGATTCATTCCAATTTACGATAATAACTCAAAGCAAGCTGCCACCTCTTTAGCAACATATAACATCTTTGTCTAAACTGAACATGAAGAGAATGTTATAGCAACAACAACAACGGGTGGTGGGATTTAATCATCAATAAATTAGAAGGATAAATATATAAAGAAATCCAAATTAAATAGTTCAATGAGGTGGATAATACTGTCATTAGAGAAGAGATGATGGTGAAACAGTTAAGAAAAAGAGAAAACCCAGAAGAACAGTCTACGAATTTTGAGATGACAAATTAGGGATTTGAACCAGAAACTAAGAAGACATGAAATAAGGGAGGCATATGGTTTCAACTAGACGAAGACACAAACGACAATGTTTGAATTTTTCCAAAATGTTGTTGCTCAGGTTTAATATGAAGTCCAAGCTAGACGACAACTTACAGTATGTTTGGTTAGTGGGAATAGCAATGCTATTCCTTTGCTATTCTTAACTTATTATTAAACCTGTGTTTGGTTTAAAACCAAACACAGAATACGATATCTTTAAGAATAGCATTTCTAAAATGTGAAGAATAGACAAAACTTTCTCCAACCGATCTTTATCTATTCAACGAAAATCTATTCTTCTTGAAAGGAAATTTGTTCTTCTTGAAGACAAATTTAACCATCCCCAAACTTCTCCTTCTTCGACGTTTGACGAGTCTCCTTCCCGGCATCCATTCCTTATCTTCTTCAAGCTCGTCTATTCCTCGTGATTTTTGTCTTCTGTAAGACAAATTAATCGTTCACATTAACCCTCCCAAAACATCTCCTTCTTCGACGTCTAACGAGCCTCCCTCCTAAAATTGACTGGGGTCTTCTTCAAGCTAGTGATTCTCTTCTGTTCCTCGTGATTTTTTTTTCTGTAAGTGGTTGTTTTCGTGATTTTCGTCTTCTATGATTCTAATGCGAGTTCTGGGGTTTTTTTGGGTCTTCTATTTTCATTATTCGATTCATCTCTTGGGAACATCTATTCTTGAACTAAAAAGGGGATCGCATTTACTACGTTAAATTTTGAATCCCTAAGAGGGGATTCTTGAAGTCAACTGGTATCTCCAGTTTTTTCTTGATCGATCGAATATAATAGGTTGGTCTGTGTTCATACGTAGCTGGTATGAATCATCCATAAGTGGCTACGTTGAATTTCATGTTCATGGAATTGAACATTCATATGTAGTACTCTAGTTATGGATATAGTCTTATTGGTCTTTCTTTTACTTATGCAGGATCATTCGTATTTGGATAGTTATATTAGCACAATTGGAGTGGACTTTGTAAGCTTTTGGAGGATGTGGCTTTTAGATGATCTTGTGATCATTGCTTTGATTTTAGTTAAGTAGCTGATTCCATTTGATTTGCGATTTCGCAGAAAATTCGAACAGTGGAGCAAGATGAGAAGACCATTAAACTACAAATGGTGAGATCTATTTTCCCTTTTTTGTTTTCTGGGTTGTAGTACAACCAATCTCATGGAAACCCATTTGGGTCGAAAAGGTCACAGTTATGGGAATGAGTTTAATAGGTTATTCACATATTAGTCTTGCTATAAGCAAATGTGCAGTGTTGCTCTTTCTTTTATTTGGTTCCTCTACTAGTTATGGCAATTGTAGTTTTACTGAGGTTGTTCTTGTTTTCTCCTTGTTCTTAGTGGGACACTGCAGGACAAGAACGTTTCAGGACAATCACTAGCAACTACTGATAAGTACTTTAGGAGAGCCACACCCCAAAAGCTAGCTTATGAGGGTGGAGAGCTCAAAGTCCTTATAAATCCCATATCAACTTTGTATTTAATCGGTATGGGATTCAAGTCCCATACCTTGCAACTAGATCAAACCATAACAACTACTACCGCGAGGCACATGGCATCATAGTGAGTTCTATTTTCATTTTCTATATAAAGAAGTCCTTTGATCTTGTGCTTTCTGTTAATACTTTTGGTTATTGTCATTGCAAATGCCAGATAGTGTATGACGTGACAGACCAAGAGAGTTTCAACAATGTGAAACAATGGTTGAGTGAGATTAACCGTTCTACCAGTGAAAATGTGAACAAACTGCTGGTTGGGAACAAGTGTGACCTCACAGTTAACAAAGTTGTTTCATATGAAACAACTAAGGTAAAATGAATCTTTAGTTCTTGGTTCATACTGTGTTAAAAATTGAACTGTTTTATGCTGATTGACAACTAAATTGTACCAATCTTTTGGGTTTTCAAAAGGCATTTGCAGATGAAATCGAGATTCCGTTTATGGAGACAAGTGCAAAAAATGCCACCAATGTAGAGGAGGTTTTAATGGCTATGGCTGCAGACATCAAGAATAGGTACATGTTCTAGTATATGGATATCTGAGATGTTTGAGCTGAGGTGAATGGGGAATGGGAATACTTATTTGTTGACATGTTTCACGCATTGAGGAAAATGCCTTAATTGTTGCTCCCCGCACTTCTAAGCAGGATCTCCTGTTTTTTTGTTTTGCAATCTGTGATTTGATTACGATCTACACCTTTACAGAATGGCTAGTCAACCTGCATCAAACAATCCAAGACCCCCTACCGTGCAGATACGCGGGCAACTTGTTAACCAAAAGTCCAGTTGTTGCTCTTCTTAGTCGTTTGAAATCTGCAACAGATGGACACAACTTTATGCAAGAATGGCCTCTCAATTGTCCTGGTGTAGACCTTCTTCAACTCAAAATTGATATGCTTTATCAGTTCTGTAAACAAATTTAGAAACTTGTCTGTGTTTCTTTTATTTATGACATTCCTGTACAGAGATTTGTCGATTAAGTACTCCAATATAGTTCAATTGTTTCCTTCTACAATGGCATATGTCAGCAGAAACTTTAAAGTTTTACAATATCAAAAATTTACAAAATTTATAATAATAATAATAAAAAATGTAATAATAATAAGTAGAAAATTTAGAACAATAATTAATAATAATATCAGTAATTAATAATAATAATAATAATAATAATAAATTTTGTATAATAAATTTAATAATAAAAATATTAATGTTAATAAATTATGATAATAATAAGTAGAAAATTTATAACAATAATTAATAATAATAATAATTAATAAGTATAAAATTTATAATTAATAATAATAATAATAGTAATAATAATAATAATAACAATCAATAATAATAATAATAAATAAATAAATAATAAATAAATAAATAATTTAATATAATAGTAGTAGTAGTAATAATAATAGAAAACTGGAATAATAATAATAATAATGAGTTTAATAATATAATTAAGAATAAAATTGATAAATTTAACAATAAGTAAAAATTTATAATAATAAAGTTAATAATAATAATAATAATAATAAAGTTAGTAATAATAATTAAGTTAATAATAATAATAACAATAATAATAATAAAGATATTTTTGATCTTTTTGTTATCTATTCCTTTCTTATTCCAAGTTTATATTTTTAAACTAAATATTGGAATATAAATTCTTTATCTATTTCATTATTGGCATATAAACTAAACAAAGTAATACTCATTCTATTCTATTCCTCATCTTTTCTATTCTTAAAAATAATTATTCTATTCTTTGTCTATTCTATTCTTTAAACCAAACAGGCTGTTAGGGTTTTTCCCAAATATTGTCATCTGGCGTTGTTTTTCATTTAGTTGGCAATGAAGCTAAACTTATGAGCAATGCCAGATAACGACGACCGGGCAAATCCCAAAAAGTTGTCGTTTGGGAGAAAAATAAGATCTCCAATTTACAATTGTTTTGGTCCTTTGTCACATAAAATAAAAATGTGGCAAGGAATTAACATATAATTAATAAAATATTTCAACTCTATTATTTGTAGAGAAAGATTGACAAAAATGTTTAATTAGAGTTGTTTTTAAATATTTAGGAAATTTTAAAATTATTTTTGAAATAGTTTAAATTTGAGTAACAATATTTAAATCTTATTTAACCCTTTTGTCTATACAATTAGAGAAGTAATTCATTCTCCAACTCCTAACCTTGTTTGTTTCTAGCATTATTTGGACCTCCAACAATCACCACAAGTAAGGTTTTAGCCAATACCTTATGCCTAAATAATGTTATGGACATGAATCTATTTGTGACCTCTTGCCCTGTACAACCTGTTAAAGGAGCTTATTAGTAAATAATCCGCAACATTGTTAGAAGAGTTGACGATATTACTTATTTCTTTATAAGTTTATAATTCCTATTCCTATTCCTATTCTTACTTTTAATATTAAGTTTGATCCAGTATTCTTACTTTTAATATTAAGTTTGATCCAGATTTATTAATAGAATGAAATAAAATATAATATTATTTCATCATTATTCTAGTGTTTATAATAAAATTGAATTGAATGAAATGAATGAGAAGAATTTCATATTACAATTAATTTCATTCTAAATAGTAAAAATGTAAAATATTTAATTTGAAAGTTCAAGATAGCATGTAAAATAATAAATAATTTTTTATTATATTATATTATAAACTCTTATTTTAAACAACATTTTACTGTATTATATTACAAATTTTTTCGTCCCTCATATTTTTTCTATTTATATTTCATTCTATTGAAAAATCTTATGCCTAATCAAACGTAGCCGTAAGATGCTTTAAGAAGAAGAAAAGAAGACGAATTCCATTTGAGCATTTTCGTCTTTTAATGATATCCTTATGCAAATTAAGGCCTTTTAACTTAATTGTCTTTTCATATTAAAAAATGAGTTTTATCATAAATTATTATTAATTTGGTATATTATTTGTTTAAGATAATTTTGAGATGTTTAACTGCACAAGCCTTAATCAGTTGAATTTTGGGGAACATTAAATATAACACTCGTAAATCGTAATAATAGTAACTGAGTAACGCTCGTCTTCTTCGTCTCTCCCCCCATCTCTCTCTCTGTTCTCAGCAATGACGAAGGATAACAATTCTTCTTCTTTGGTTCGTCTTAACATTGGTCAGCACTCTCTGTCTCTCTCTCTGTTACTTATACCATGGCGAACTTTGGCTTTTGAGTATTGATGCGTGAGGGAAGTAGGATAATTTTGGTCTATAACCCTAATGTTACTTGTTCAGCGATTTATGTGATTGAGTGTTTGGGTGAGCAATTTAGACCTTTTTCTTGATTGCAGTATGATTGGATGCTGAGAAAGTTGGAAGTGTAGGGAAATTGGTGAATCACTGTTTGCTTTTTGCACTTTTAATACGGGTGGTCTTTGTTTATTGCTCTTTTTGAGATGAATGTAGGTAAAATGAGAGGGAGGGAAGGAATCTCTTTAATGTAATTGTTCAGTTGAAGTGAACTTCCTTTTCTTTCTTTGAGAAAATTCTGGTTTTGTTCTGCTATACAAGACTTACGGTTTTCTTTCCCCTTATATGTGTATACTTTACTTATATTTCCCACTCGTTCTAGGTGATCAAAGTTTAGAATTTGAAAAGTTAATGTTTTGATATAAGCCATTATTTATGCTATTATTTCTACCATTTAAATACGTTTTTCTGTGCTTTAATCTTTGATTAGAGGGTGGATTCATCAATAGTTGCCGAAACACTTAGTACCACTTGTATGTTGTTAGGGGGGAAGAAATTCTGTACCACAATTGATACTTTGACACAGCGTGAGCCTGATTCCATGCTTGCTGCTATGTTTAGTGGACGACATGCTATATATGAGGATCCAGAAAAGGTACTAATCTTAACTCAGTTATTGTCTTTGCTGGAGCTTAGTCCATTATAGCAATCACAGTGACTTATGTCCTGATAAAAGGGATTTTTTTAATTGAGATTTGATTATACTAAAGCTGTTGCAGGGATATGTCTTTGTTGATAGGGATGGAAAACATTTCAGGCATATTCTAAATTGGTTGAGGGATGGTGTTGTTCCAACATTAACAGATGTCGAGTATTCAGAGCTTGTCCGAGAGGCAGAGTACTATCAATTGCTTGTATGCCATTTCATCTCATTCTTCTTCTCTTTTTTTTTCTTCTCCAATTCTCTAGTTGACTAATCATTGGGTTTTCGACCATTCTCTACTGCAAGGTTATTGTGTGTTCATTTCATTTCAAAGCAGCTGGCGTCTCTTGTATATAGTTGTAAGCTTGTTTTAAGTTATCTTCAGGAAAGCCTACAAAGAGCATTTTTTGGATGTATCATGTTTACGTGTATGTCAACTCTTTCCTAATTCATGATAATACGAATAATCAAGTATTTATTTGCATTATTGTGATCAAATTATTATGATTGTTAGACTTGGAACTTATTTATCCTTGAGATGCATGTATGGTTCAATAATAGTGTATCTTGCTTTGCAGGAGCAATGATAGTTTGTCTAATCTTCCATTGAGAGGAGCCATGTTTATTTATGCAAAAGATTTAGTCATCTATTTGTGAATATTGTACTTGTGGTATTTAGCAGTTCATTTATATTCTTAAGTTCAATGTTGTATCAGGGACTTATAGATGGGATCAATGCTGCTTTGAATGCGAGGAAGGAAGTTGATGAGTTGGACAGTGAATTGACACGAACAGATATCATTAAGTGTATACAGTCTGAAAGAGTCCGATTTCGAGGGGTTAATCTTTCTCGTCTTGATCTTTCTAAACTGGTATTTTCTTTTTCTATAAAGTCTTTTCAGATCCATAACTAAGGATCAATCTAGAAATGTGCAGATATACTACTTTTCCTTTTAGAATTTGGTTGATGGAGAATTTTAAATCATGCTTCCTTCCATCAGTTTTTTGAGGGCAGCAAGAATGCATAGAGTAGTAACAATGGTTGTTTCTTTAATGCTTATGGCATGCAGGACCTGTCATTTGTAGATTTCAGCTATGCACGCCTTAAAAATGTGTTATTTTCAGGTGCAAACCTTCAGTCCGCAAAATTTCGGGTATGCTTTGGTATTTCCTATGGAATGTCATCCAGAAATAGCTTCAATAACTGTTTGACTTCCTACCCGTTGAGGACTTCCTGGATTTGACTTTTTTGTTCAAATAGTTTTTATTGCATTACACTTTAAGCACTAGTTTCAAAGGAACATTTCTCTAACAATTTGTCCTGAAGTTAGAAAGGTGCCAATAGGTCTAGTTTATCATATTTGGGTTTTTTAACTTTCAGTTTATTTGGGTCAAATTGTATGAGGTTTTGATTTTAGGTTTATACTATTTAAGGCCATAACATTACAACCCTAAACCTAAATTTTCAGGTTAAGGCCAATCCATGAGTTAACCCTCACCTAACTGCATATTATGATTTTATAATATTTTAATAAATATGGATAATTTTACTATTTTTTCATGAGATAAACAAAAATATGATAACAATTTAAGACAAAAGAAAAACCATACGACTCTCATTCGCATATCTTCGCTTTTCACTAGGTTATAGGGCAAGATTTCTTATCTATTGGATGTGGAACCTTATACAAAAATGCTTTCTATGCAATGTTTCATTCAATAAAGTATGATAGATTCATCAATGATGAACTTTTTATAATTTTCACTCGAAGATTCAGTCATTTGATGATATTTTTATAATTCAAATTGGTCCAAGAAAAATATGAGCTAGATAGTTCATATTTTCCTTTGAATAAAAGCTAAGATCGATAACAAAAATAATTACCCATGGCATATTTATTTTCATATTATAGCTAAAAGATCAAACCAAGTATCTATAGTTAAATTTGAATTTCTTAAAGAAAGGAAGAACCTGAGAAGAGGAAGAGAGATAATAGAATTCATTATATATGAGCTAAAATTTGTTAAACTCAAGAATTCATTTTATGAAACTTGTGATTGTGTTACCTATGACCCAAACCAACCCAACTGTGAAAACTTTTCACTATTTTTAGGCCAGGGTTAATTATGGGTTTGGATTGAAAATGTGAAGTTGATAACCCTAAACTTTTGGATGGGTTAGGGTCAGGTTATTTAGTTGGGTTATTTTGGACACCAATTGCAACAGGGAAAAGGTTGTGCATTTATTAAAGGACAATATTTAGAACTGGGGCAAATGTTTAAACATTTTGGAAGGACGGAAAATGTCAAGATTTCTCATCAAATTCAACTGGAATAAAATTGAAATAGTTAGAAATATTAGTGCAACTTTGTTATTTGAGTTGATTCTATTGTTGCTTGTAATGCCCAGCAATTCAGCATTAGCTTTTGCCATCTATAAGTTACATGTATGTGATGAACTAATAGGTTTCTGATATTCAAACAGAATGTGGATGCTGAGGGTTCCATATTCCATAATGCAACTTTACGTGAGTAAGATGCTCAAACAGAAACTGTAATGTATCTTTCCAAAGATTATATGGTCTTGCAAATTGGTTTCTTGATGATTTTATAATGCCTAGGGAAGGTGTGAATTCACTGATGCAAATCTTCGTCGAGCTGTATTGACTGGAGCGAATCTCCAGAGTGCAAACCTACAAGGTGATTGATATGTCTTCTTTATGGTTAGAAAAGACAATGTACTTTTAAGGTTTATGTGTTTTCTGATTAATCTGTTTTTTCTTAGAGATTTTCCTACTAAAATAGTGAGTGATGTTATTACTAGTAAAAACTCAAACTATTTGTTGAAACTTGAAAATGTCATTATTTTATTGTCCTTGGGAAGAACAACCTTTCTTTTAGGAAGGGGAATGGTGTGGGATCCACAGAAAATTTGAAACCATATGTATATTACAATTTGAGCATTGAAGAAAACATGAGTCCAAACTAGTTGGTCTCTGTTTGGGACAGGTAGTTTTATGTTGAAAAGCCAATTCATAGTTGTATGTTATGCTTAGTTCTTTGATCCCTAATGTAGGACAAATAGAAGTATTAACTAGAAGTTAAAAATAACAAAATTAAGAAATATGGCTACTATTAAGTTGTCGGAATATCAATTTTCAGGTTTGGATTTCGGCTAGGAATGTTGAAAATTCAGATTTGTTATAGTTGGAATTTTAGGATTTGATTGTTGAAAATTTAGGCTTAGAATTTTAGGGTTTAATATGGCTGGAATTTATGCTTAAGATGGCTGAAATTAGGGTTAGGTTTGCTGGATTTTAGTAAAGAACCCAGACAAAGGAGGTTAGTAAATTAGGAATCACTTTCAGGATCTAAGAATCACTTTTATAAAAAAGCATCACTCCTTTTAGTTGAAAACTTGTGTTTGTAGAAAAAATTCAGGATGTATTATTATTGAAGGGTTGAGTATATACATATTTATAGAGAAATTCTTGAACCTTATTTTAGTAGGAAAGAATTCCTAGCAAATTTAAATCCTATTTTAATAAAATTTCGATAATTGTAAGTTAAAAACAAATAGGATAACATATATGAACCAGAATAGTATGTTTAACTCACTATTACTTCTTATTTAATAAGGACTCCTGGTATAATCTAAATTTCAGCCCTTATCTTTGTTGTCAAGTAACTTGCCAATCCTTATCCCATCAAATTAAGGCTTGTGGTTGACTAATTTTTTTCTTTTTTATTTTTTTTATAGAATTTAAGCTCTTTCGAATCAATTTTCCCCGGCTTGTTTGAAGTCTCAACATAGAATGTGACAGATGTTGGTTATATGAGTTTGGATTCAACTTGTGAAATTCATATTCTAAAATCCAAGTACTGTCGGAAATTGGTCTTCCTTTCAACTTGATAAGAAATTGTCGATTCCCTTTATCTCTTGTAACTATAGTTTATTCATCAAGAACAACTATTATCGCCTTTTTAATATGGGGAATGGTTGAAGTTCTCATAGTTGCAGTGGAAGACTGTGTATCATCATATCCATGATAAATAGTTAAGTCTGCAACATTAAAGATAAGACTAATTAACATATCACTTGGTAATTTCCAAATCATAAGCATTAACCCTTATTTTCTTGATGATCTTATAAGGTCCAGCACTTTGTGAATAAAGTTTCCTATGTCTCTTTCGGACAATGCTCTTGACAAATCTTAATCATCACCGTATCTCCTCCATTGAATTCCATCAATTGACAATGTTGAGCACCTTGTTCTTTATAAGACTAGTTGCTGGTTGTTATATTTTGTCTTATCTCATTAAAGATGTATCTCATGTGTTGCGCAAAGCCTTCAGCTTCAGCACTAACTCGTGTTGTTTGTGGTAAAGGAACCAGATCAATAGGCTTTCTTGGTTGAACGTCTAAAACTATCTAAAAAATATTCTTTCTACTCAATGCATCTATTGTCTTATTCCCAACTCCTGCCTGATGTTTATTAACAAAGTTAAATTGCTGCAAAAATTCACTCCATAAGGCATGCCTTTTGTTTAAGTTTTTCTAGGAATTGAAGTGTTTAAGAGATTCATTATTTGAATATAGAATAAACTCCTTGTATGAGAGATAGTGATGCTAACTGTAAAGAGCATGTGCTACTGCATAAAATTCCTTGTCATAGGTCGAGTATCAATGTTTCTCTTCACTTAACTTCTCACTGTAGTAAGCAATTGAGTGTCCCTCTTGGCTGAGTTTGCCTCCGATTCCTACATGAGATGTGTCGTAAGCAAATTCAAATACCTTAGAAAAATCAGGAAGTTTCAAAAAAGGTGATTCAATAATCTTTTTCTTGATTTCTGCAAATGCTTTAGCTGATACCTTGGACTAAGTAAATTTTCCTTTCTTCATACAATCAATAATGAGTGCCATTATGGTGTTGAAATTATAAATAAATCGCATATAGAATGTTGCCAGACCTTGAAAACGTCGTGTCTCATGCACACTCTTTGGAATAGGCCAATCAATGATGACCTTAATCATCTCAAAGTCGATCTCCACTCCACAATAGGATACAATAAAACCCAAAATATAATACTTGATTGCATGAAAGAATCACTTTATAAAGTTAATCTTGCTTCAGAACAAGATTTGTTGTAGATGCAATAGGTGGTCTTCTGTAGTCTTCTTGTATATTAATATATCATCAAAATATACCACCAAAAATTTGCCTGTAAATGATTGAAACACTTGATTTATCATTCTCATAAAAGTGCTAGGTACATTGGAGAGCCCAAATGGCATCACCAACCATCATAAAGTCCTAGTCTTGAAGTCGTTTTTCATTCATCTCTAGATCTGATTGTAATTTGATAGTACCCACTTTATAAGTCTATCTTGGTAAAGATAATAGTTCCAGTCAACATGTCATCAAGGTGAGGTATTGAAAATCTATTCCTTACTATGATCCTATTTATTGCCCGACAATCAATACTAATTCGCCAACTTCCATCCTTTTTAGGAGTCAATAGTGCTAGAATTGCACATGGACTAAGAGTTTCTTGAATAAATCCTTTTTTCAGCAACTCCTTTACTTGTTTCTGCAGCTCTTTATTCTCAATAAGATTCAAGCTGTAGGCTTGAAGATTTGGTAGAGTAGGTTTACGTGAATTAGAGCTTATTTGCTCTATATTTCTTTATTAGAGACTTCAGTGTATATATACACGAATAGGTTTACAGAATAAGGTAGAAAAATCTGTACAGATACGGAAATATAGTCCTAGGATACTATATATCTACAAGATACTGCTATCTAATCTAAATGATCTGATAATATTATGAGATATACATATCTTTGACCACACTCCCCCTCAAGTTGGATTATAGATATCTATCATGTCTAACTTGCTAATACACTCTTCAAATTCTTGTCACTGAAGTCCTTTGGTAAACACATTAGCTGTCTGCTTCTTTGTTGGAACATATGTTAGGCATATTGTCCCATCTTCTATCTTCTCTTTGATGAAATGTCAGTCAACCTCAACATGTTTTGTTCTTTCATGATGGATTGGATTGTGTGCCATGCTTAGGGCAGCCTTGTTATCACAATAGTGTTTTATTGTTGTCCCAAACCCGATTCCCAATTCTATAAGCACTCTCTTTATCCAAAGACTTTCACACATTCCTTTTGCAACAACTCTTAGTTAAGCTCTAGCACTACTCTTGGCTACCACTTTTTGCTTCTTACTTTGCCAAGTAACCAAATTTTCCCACACAAAAGAATATCTAGTGGTTGATCGTCTATCCTCTTCTGAGCTTGCTCAATCTGAATCAATATATATTTCAATTGTTCTTTGATCTCCCTTCTTGAATAGTAGCCCTTTTCCTAGAGTACCTTTTAGGTACCGTAGGATCTTATAGACTGCCTCTAAATGCTGTCTCCTTGGTGCATGCATATAGCGACTAACAACACTCATGGCAAAAGCAATATCTGGTCTAGTATGAGACAAATAGATTAGTCTTCCTACTAGTGTTTGATACTCTTTACGATTGACAAGTTTATCATCTTCATCTCCAAATTTTGTACTGTCAATAGGAGTAGTGCTTGGTTTGCATCCTAACATTCCAGTCTCTCTTAAGAGATCAAGAATGTATTTTCTTTGTGAGATGTAAACTCCCTTCTTTGATCTTGCTACTTCATGCCCAAAAAATACTTCATTTCTCTTAAGTCTTTAACCTTAAATTCTTTCTTTAAAGTTGTCTTAAGTCTTGTGATTTCCTCTGCATCATTACCAGTTAAGATAATATCATCAACATACACAATCAAAATTGCTTTCTTACCTTCTCTACTTCTGAAAAACATTGGGTGATTGGACTGTGCTTGTGTGTATCCTTCTGTTTTAAGGACTTTGGCAAATCTCTCGATCGAAGCTCGTGGTGGTTGCTTCAGTCCATATAGAGACTTTCTCAGTCTACATACTTTGTTTCCTCCTTCCTCATCAAAGCCTGGAGGAAGTTTCATATACACTTCTTCCTTTAGTTGCCCATTCAAGAAAGCATTTTTGATGTCAAGTTGCTGAAGTGACCAGTCAAGGTTAACAACTACCGATAACAATAATCTTATAGTGTTTAACTTGGCCACAGGTGCAAATGTTTCCTTGTAGTTCAACCCATAGGTCTGAGTGTAGCCTTTAGCTACCAATCTCGCCTTATACCTCTCAATGATGCCATCAACCCTATATTTGACTGTAAATATCCACCTACACCCCACATGTTTCTTTCCTTTTGGTAGATCCACTTCTTCCCATGTTTCATTCTTTTCAAGTGCCCTTATTTCTTCAAAAACGGCTTCTCTCCATTCTGGAACTTTAAGAGCTTCTTGAACATTTTTTGGAATATCAATTCTGTCCAGATTAGCAATAAAAGCTTTATATTGGGCATATAGAGCTTTATAAGAGACAAACCTCTCAATCGGATGCATAGTACATGATCTAGATTTCTTCCTTAAAGCAATTGGCCATTCTAAATCTATGTTGTCTCCTTAATCCTCACTGTTCGGAATCTCTTCGGTAGTGACCTGCACTGGTTCAGAGATTGGCATAGCTTCAGGGATAGGAAGTGTACTGCTTCCTTTTTTCCTCCGAGAATACACCTTGAGTGTATGATTAGGTATAGTTGTTTCTGTATTAGGATTTGTCTCTATAGAGGATGACATAGGCACTGGGATGGGTTCAGGAACAGATATAGGTTTAGGTTCAGTTGAGGCTGAGATTCATCACCCCCAAACTCACTCCAATACTCCCCCTGAATCGAAGACTTAAGATAGAAAAAATCTGTCTCAGAAAAAGAGACATCATAGCTAAAAAACAACCTCTTTGAGATAGGATCATAGCATTTATACCCCTTTTGTGTAGCGTAATATCCTAGAAACACACATTTTTTGGCCCTTGGATCAAGTTTATTGTGTGAAAAACTGTGAAGGAAGGTTGTGCACCCGAAAACTCTTAAAGGAAGGTTAATTTCAATATGAGTGGTAGTATAGGTTTCTTGAAATTTCTGAAGTGGTGTTTTGAAGGAAAGAACACGACTTGGCATTCTATTAA
>JANJEY010000002.1:18595652-18608564 GCA_024703695.1 Erythroxylum cataractarum | reverse complement strand
CACTAGGTTCCAACTTGCCTAAAAATTTAATGGATAATCAAAACTCAAATAAAATGGATGGAAAGACTCAAATCAAAAAATATAAGTATGATTAAACAATTGAAAACCGATCACTAATCCGGAACATTCTATCCACAAACCTTCTAAAGGTAAACCCAATTAGGTCCCAAGCAATTCTCAAATTTTCAAACTTTGTTTTATGTTTTTTTTTTATGCAAAGAAAAGAGAAAAATGGAAAAATGGAACAATGTTTTTTTTTGGTTTTGAAATTTTTATTTTTATTTTTTGCATATATTTTTTTTAAGCTCAAAGTTTAGGCATTAAGAAAGTGACAAGTTTCACTGACTAAGAGATTTTTATAACCTTGTAGAAAGTTTTGATATCTGAGGGTTAAAACACTAAGTGATTTTTTCCTAAGCTCCTTCTTCATCACCACCTTCTTCGAATTTCCTTCCCATACATAGAGTTTTTCATCAAAACTCTTATGAGAGATTACTTTGTTTTTCCTTATTCCACACCACTTCCCCACTGTTAATTGTTCTTTCTGCCCTAAGAAAAACTAGAAGTTGGTTAGTGTTCACAGTGGCGTTGGATGCATTTTCTCCTTAGAATTAATGGCATTTTCACTTAATTTCTAGATTAATTATTGGGTTTTATACATATATTTCCTACTAAATTGTTTAGTTTACCTAAATTTGCATTTATAATTGTTCATGTTTAATTTGTACGAAATGCACTTAATTTTTGTTGTAAAGAACTACAATAGTCTAAGGCAAAAATCAAAGCAGTAGCTAGGCGTGAATTAAGCAGCTAAAGGAGGCGTGGAAAAAGAGGAGAGCTGGAGCAAAAACATGAGAAACCAAACAAAATCACCACCACGCATGCAAAGAGAATAAAATGTTAGCAAAAGGAGGTTGGCGGCACACAACAAAAATACCAGGAAATAAGGCAAGAAGGAGAGACGTTAGCAGTATGGTGGACATTTGCGTTGAATAAAGAGTGAAGCAACGTGGACACATGTAGACAAGAGGAGTTGAAAACGTTGAAGAGAAGAACGTGAGCTTCAAGCGTGAAGGAGGAGCAGCTCCAGCAAAAAATCCACCAAGCAACCACGCCGACAGCTTGCAGGGATTTTAATGATAAGACCACCATGCATGTTGGATCCCGTTTTCGGAACCCACAAATGTTGGATCCCGTTTCCAGAACCTAACCTCAGAACAGAAGTACCATCATACATAAGCGTGGTTGAAATTTTTTTCTTACTTTGACCAACCTGCTGGGCCCCATGTTCACAATCCGACCATTCAATTACTCTTTTGATATACTCTTACTGGAACATAAAGTTTTGTTGGTTTCTATGAGAATTTCTTAATTCAGTCCTACATATCACTATCTCAAAAGCTGAATTCATTTTCAATTTCTCTATAAGATTCACAACTTCCTAAATTCCCAATTCAAACTTTGCCATTCCTTTTATACACATTAGATTTGGAATCCCTATAACGAATAATACTTTCTTGTAATCTCTTTGCTAACTCGACAGATAGTCCTCAGTATTACACTAGGTTTAATAACCTTATCGCCCAAATTTGATCTTCTGCCATTGAATTTTCTATTCAATACATTAAATTACATCATTATCTTAATTCTGAAACACTCAATCTCTTAATCCTTTTCAATTCTTTCAAAATTCCCGAAGCATTTTAACTGTTATCGATTTGTATATTCATAAACATATCCAAAAATTGTTTCGGTACGAATAAAATCTCCAAACTTTTAGAGCCATACTTCATACTACAAATCTCGAATCATCTAATACAATGTAACCCATAAAATTATACTAATCTCCAAGAACATTGAATCACTTTGCACTGTATCAACAAATTGCCTCCTAACCTTTACTGGGACACTTCGCTAAATATTGCAAAATCTCCAAATTAAAGTGATACCATCAATACTCGAATTGTAAATTTCTCCCATTGTCCCTTTTTACAATCACCCGACATACAATTCACACGTTTCTCCTCAACATTTTTGTCAAAGAGCTAAGGCCTGAAAATCTTTAACAATCTCTGGACGTATCCAGCATATAGCTAGTTCTTAATAACTCCAAATCCCGTATATACATATCTCTTGTAATTTTGCGTTATCTCCATACCTCTATTGTCATTAAGTCTCCCAAATGAGCCATGCTCGAATACTAATTCATCCACAACTTTATTCGATCACAACAAGATTCACTTTTTTATGAAACTTTCATGATATGAAATTTCCTCAATAATGCCAACTATTCTTCTTCACTCTCCAAATGCATTTGATATATCATTTATGATCATAGTCACTATCCAATTCCAATACGATTGAGACAACTTACTCTTCAATAATATAGTACTGTCAGGGCATTGCTATCTCTGACAATTACGACCCAAAATTCCTTATACTCATGATTGATTTTCCTAACTCTTTAAAAATATCGAATTTCTCCAAGAAGGAACAATTCTCTTATACTTTTCTCAGTTTCATAATAACGTATTCTGACACATGTTCCTTTACACTAGTTTCTCCACAAATTTCAATTCATTAGCAATCTTTACTCTCTGGGTTGAATAACACATTCATCATATCGACTTTATGCTTCACGAACATATTGACACAAATATTCATGAACCGATTTTCTCCTTGAATTCACGACTAATGTCTCCTTACTGTTCAATAATCCTATTACATAATCGAATTCTGTACATTAACATAGTACATACCTTCTCAGAAGCAGATTCTATCTTTTACGCTTGAATCTCCGCTAGGATCAAGACTCCCAATAATGACTTTTCGTTCATCTCAAATTTATCTCCAATTTGTCCTTTCATCACTAAATTTTCAATTGTAATCATCTGATCGACTTAATCCAATTCAGGGAAACTCTTCTTTTAAAAGAAGATTTCTTACTACTTTCATCAATACCGTTCCGAAATTCCTAGATGGATCATTGTTGTCAGGAGGCTAGATGGATCATTAAAGAGATCTACGTTCTTGGAGCCTGCCTTGGCTGCCATGGTTGAACTGGGCCACTTTGGATCATAAGCTTGGAGGCTGGTAGGAAGGTGTTGAACCACAAAGAGCACATAGAACTTTCACTCCTTGCATTGGTTTGAAAACTAATGGCTTTGTTACTAAGGCCTCGAGAGAGACTGGCATGGTAATCATCAAAAGTTTAGCTCTTGGCGAAATTTTGATGGATTCGGTGAGCTGTTATATATCCTCCTTGAACAGTTTAAATGGGAGTAGGACTACTATTTATTGTTTAAACTCACTCCCAAGCGGTATAACCTCCTTTAGGATCCCCTCATTTAGGTTCACTTCAACATATTTTTAAAAAAATTCACGTCAGAGAAAAAAAATTACATAGCATTTAACCAATTTTTCACCATTTTGAACGTTTTCCAAATATTCCAGTTAAACGCCAACTGAAATTTAGGCGTAAACATTAAGGGCACATTGCTCTTTCGGCCTAAATCCTTTAGTAAATGGCAGATCTTTGATTTAAGTTTGTTTTCGTAATGTACCTAAAAAGTGGTCGAATTAATAAAGTGAAAGTATATAGGGTCAAAACATTCTATGTTTGATTTCTATTACTTACGCTTTCTTAATCAAGCTTATCGTATAGGACTCATCTAGTGCAAAGTATCAATTGACATAATTTGCAGACTATTGCGTCAATTTGAAGATTTACCCAATGTGCATCTAAAAAAATAATGACTATAAATTCCTCTATTTAAAAAAAAAAACTAAAAGAAAAATATAGGCAGCTGAAGGTTGCGGGTGAGAACAAACACTAATCGAGAAATTTCCATTGATTTCGTGACAAGTAAACTAAGCAATTTAATGCCTTTCCAAACAAATTGAAGGGAGCACAAAATTATAGAATCGTGAAAAGAGAGAACGAGTAAAAGGTGCCTCTTGGTAATGACTGGGTATTGAATCACGACCACAGTTATTGTGAATCAACAATTCCTACGCTTTGGATTTAAGATTCAACGTGTACGTGGTTCACTGTCCAGATACCTCTTTGGATAAACGGCTCTTCACTTGGCACTAGCAAGCTGGGTGCGGAGGAGCTTAGCAGCAGCAACCATGTTCTGGAGAGCTGGCTTCACCTCACCATACTTTCGGGTCTTCAATCCACAGTCAGGGTTAACCCACAAGATGTTCTTCTCAAGAACTGCGAGCATCTTGTTAATTCTGTCAGCAATCTCCTCAACTGATGGTATTCTAGGAGAGTGAATGTCATAGACTCCTGGACCAATTCCGGCACCATACTTAACTCCCTCGCGGAAGACAGAGAGGAGCTTCTCATCAGAGCGAGAGTTTTCAATGGTAATCACATCAGCATCCATATCAATAATTGAATGGATAATGTCATTGAAGTTGGAGTAGCACATGTGAGTGTGGATCTGTTATTAACAGAAATAAACCAAGTGAGTTGGAAAGATATTGTTCTGCAAGATTGCTGCTAGTGCAAGGGATTTCAAAAAAAAACCTGGGTAGCATCTTGAACACCACAGTTTGTGATCCGGAAGGAGTGAACTGCCCATTCCAAGTAGAAAGCTTGTTCAGATTTCCGAAGAGGTAGCCCCTCTCTTAAAGCAGCCTCATCAATTTGAATGACATTGATACCAGCCTTCTCAAGATCCTCCACTTCATCCTTGATGGCCAAAGCTATTTGATAGCAGGTTTCAAATCTGTAAAACCAGAATTGCGTGATATTAAAAACAATGTAATCAAATAAGGTATTAAAACTACAAACTGTTCCCTTCTCTTCCAGCCAATACCTGGGTTGGTCATTTCGGACAAAAGACCAGTTGAGGATAGTGACAGGGCCTGTAAGCATTCCCTTCATTGGGCGGGCAGTCATGCTCTGAGCAGCAGAAGACCAGAAAACAGTCATTGGCTTGGGGCGGCTCACGTCACCGTATATGATGGGTGGCTTCACACATCGAGATCCATAAGATTGCACCCACCCATTGACAGTGAAGACAAATCCTGACAATTGCTCCCCGAAGTATTCAACCATATCGTTCCTCTAAACATCATTTGAACAAAGTTCCAGATCAGAATGTCACTTAAACATCCTTTTGTGTAAAACAGTAAAAGCACAGAAGCATCAACAAATTCCTATCTGTTCCTTTTCTTACGCACCTCAGGCTCTCCATGAACAAGAACATCGATATCGAGCTCCTCTTGGAGTTTCACCACCTTCCTGATTTCCTCCTTGATGGCTTTAACGTAATCATCCTCAGAGATCCTTGAGACAATAACGGAAATCATATCAATGATAAACCTTCTAATTTTGTGGCAAAAAATAGTAACATTTCTTATCTTGACTAACTTGTTGGCCTTATATTCGCGGCGGACTCTCCTCAGTTCCAACGTTTGAGGGAAGGAACCAATTGTGGTTGTTGGGAGAATAGGAAGGTTAAGCTTCTTCTGTTGAGCATCTAGCCTAGCACTAACGTCGGTAGTACGGCGGTGGTCAGAACCCTTGAGAGCAGCAGCCTAGAAAAAGCAGCATCAAAAGTAATGGTAAGTACTAGGTACAAAGAAATAAAGCAAAGAAATCATCTGAATATGAAAGCCATAAAGAGATATCACAGAAATACTTACAGCCTTTTGGACAGCCTCATTAGTCACCCTTGGGGAGGATTTTCTTGAAGCCTGGGCAGCAGCATTAGCAGAGAAGAAAGCCTGTTGAAACAGTAACGTTGAACGTTTAGATTGCAGAAAAAAAAATTGCCTAAGCATAGAAGAAAGCCTGTTGAAACAGTAACGTTGAACGTTTAGATTGCAGAAAAAAAATTGCCTAAGCATAGAAGACGTGTTATGATGCAAAAGTAACAATTAGTTTAGGTTCCCCAGCAAAGTCTCAAAATGAACAACCACCTAAGTCAGCAAAATATTTTTATTCACCTAATTATTAATCAAGATAGGGGCTCTATTAATTATGTGTATCCGATTCTAAGGGGCAGATTTAACACACGGAAAATACCTCATCCTTCTGACCACCCAATGCCTTGGCCAACGCATTCACTTCAACAACTTTTTGGGCAGCAAATGCAAGCCAGGATTTGATCTCCTTGTCCAACTTGGTCTCATTGACAAGATCAACAGCAGTGTGAAGAAGTGAGCAGGAGGTGGAGACCACCAATTTGTCTACATGGACAAAGCACCAACAACTCAAAAAGGCTATAAACATCTATTAACATCTGAGGTAAATGTAACAAAGGATACAAAATGGTACCTTTGCCAACTACACTCTCAATTGCTTGCAAGGTGTTTAGAGAAGCAGCAAGGTCGTTAGCCCAGATGTTCCTTCCATCAACCACACCAGCAAAGAGATATTTATCCTTGGGGAAATCAGCCTTGATCAAGTCCAGTGTCTTACTTCCACGAACCAAATCAAAGCCATATGCAGTTACACCCTTCAGAGAGGTAAGGGTCTTGTATGCTTCCGCAGGAATATCAGCAAAATAGGTCTCAATGAGAACATTCAAACCAGATAGAGTAGACTCTAGTTCAGAATAGGCAGCAGTAAATGCTTGCAATTTGTGGGAATCAAGATCCAATACAGCTGTGGGTTCATCAAATTGAATCCAAGATGCACCAGCTGCTTTAAGCTCAGAGATAACTTCCCTGAAGCCAGTAACGAACATTATCAGAACTTATAGGTTGTGAATAGCATAACTAGAAAATTCATCAGCTGACCCCGTAAACATTGATTTCTTACTTGTAGACTGGAAGAATTTTGTCAAGGAGGGAGAGAAGAGAGAAAGTCTTTTCAACGCCCTTAGCAGGTTTAGACAACAACAAATAGGAAACAGGGCCAATAAGGACTGGAATAGTGTCAACTCCAAGCTGCAACAGAGAGATGCAGACCTTAAAATCAATAAATGCATATAAAAGTTGACCCCAGAAATCAGGGAAATTTGCAGTCTCTAAACAATTATCAAAGGATTGCACATGTTTACGGAGCTTATACAGAATTTACAAATGGAATGTAGCCGTGACCTTTTCAACACTATATAAGTCAAAGTAAAGCACCCACATATGAATTTCAAGCATTACATTTCATCTCACAAAACAGATAATTAAGATTAGGAATATATATATATATATATATCATAATGAAATAATGTGCCACCAATCTCTGCATTTCCAGATAATAACATAACAGGTGTTCATGTTAACTGCATCACGAATTGCAAAATTTACATTTATGACTAATTCAAGGTTACTAGGACATACCGCCTTGGCCTCCTTATATTCAGTCACTGCCTTGTGAGAAGCGTACGAGAATTTGACATCAGGTCCCAATTCGGGTACAATAAAGTGGCTGATCCATGAAAACACAACCAAAAACATGAAAATTTTAGAAACTGATACAACAAATTGTAACTAAAATGCCTTAAACTCAAAAGCCAAGATATGCCATTGAGAGGTCACTTACTAGTTGGTATCGAACCACTTGGTCATTTCCATAGCAGGGACAGAGGCATTTCCTCTAGCCATCGAGAAATAAACGTCGAACCCAATCTCACCACCATTCCAGCCATATCTAGGTGGGACAGCACCCAACATTGCGGTGGCATCAAGCACCTGGTCATAGTAAGAGAAAGTGTTGCTGGGGATGTACTTGATCCCAGCATCAAACATTTGCTTCCAGATGGATGCCCTGAGATCAGCTGCCACCTTTTGCAAATCTTCAGCACTGCTCTTCTTATCCCAGAAAGATTCCAATGCAAATTTGAGCTCCCTCTTGGGGCCCATGCGAGGGTATCCAACAATATGAGATGACATTTTTCTGTTGCATTGTGACAAAACATCATTACAATTGAGTTTCCTAGATCTAGAAAGAAATAAAGCGAAAATACTGACAAACAAAAGCTTTAGAACTGCGCACACTGAAGGACAGTATGAGGACTTGACAGTCAATCTATAACATGTAAGAAATCAGTGACATCTACAAATGATATCTTACGCAAGAAAATGTTTCTGATTTATTGTATTCAAAAGCGTTTTAAGTATTACGTTGGGATCACAAAAGCAGAATATTAATGCCAAAATCACAACTCAATTCACTACAGATGCTTAGTACCAACTTCAATCAACAGCAAGACATTACATTACACCTGGACTTAACTGCCCAAAAAGGAAAAGATCGATTAGGAGAGCTACTATAACTGGATCCATATTGTACTAGGTTCGACATACGTTGTAAGCCACAAGAAAATGTACTCATCCCAGATAAATTACTAAATCCAGTTCTGAAGAGACTAAATAAAGAAGACATAATGGCAAAACAGCAATATCCAAAAACCCAATAACAGATCTAACATCTGAAAACATGAGAAGATGTAGAAGATAAATGAATCAAAAAATATTTTAAGAACCAACATGTGGTTAATGAATGGCTAAGAATGCTTAACAAATCAACATACACAAAGATACGGAACACTTGTGATGTACATAAAGATAGCCATCGCTTTCAAATTTAGCCGTGAGGAAAGTAAGATCTCATTAATCACAATGGTCTAAGATCTATATGTACTAGATTTACGTATATAATAACAAAATCAATAAGAAGACAACACTAATACATACGGAATAGTGAAGCCATATTACTATCTGTACTAGCAAATACCAATCGATGCTTGGACAGTGCACCATAGGAGAGAAAGAACAATAAGGAAAAAAAAATGAACACATCCAAAACCGGATCTATATCAATAACCAGAGATCCAGCACGAAATCTGTAAGACAAAAAACGTAAACAACCAGGATCTGCCACTCAAACAGCCAAACCGATCGTAACCAACATCTCAAAAACAGGTGAAGTCCAAACAACCCCTTTTCACGTTTCACTAGAAAGCAACACCAATCTCTAAAAAACAGTTGAAGTCCAAACGGCCAACTAACCAATCACTTGAAAAAACAGAACTTCAATTTCCAAAGTTAAAGCACACAAGTTGCAGTAGATGCTTCTATTCACACCACGAGTAGAAGTGGATGCACTGAACAGATCCAGTAACAGAGAAAGTAAACTTAAAGCGAAACTCAATGACTTCAAAACAGAAAACACGATCTAAAAGGATGGAGACAAGAACAGTTAGAAATGAAACAAGAGCGGGGCTTAAAACAGAGGGACAAAATGAGTGGATGAATGGGAGTCCAATGGAAGGAACCGAAGCGTACCTTTCGGAATGGAACCGAAGATCAAGTGAGACTGGTTCCAGTTAAAGAAGAGCTTGATTGAGAGATAGAGGGAGGGAGGAGCACGAGTAAAAATGATGGAGCAAAGTGTTATTTATAGACAGTCGGTAGATCTGAGACTCAGATGCGATATCTATTTTTTTTTATGTAGAGAATTTTTTTTTTGTGGTTGGTTGGAATTATTGGGTCCCACAAGTTGTGGTTGGGTTGGGAAATTTGTGGAAAATATATTATTGGCATGTGAATGTCTGACTTTTGGCCTAACCCCTAAGCCATTAGTTGTTATTTAATATTTTAATTGACACAATTTCAATTAGATTAAATTAGTTAATGAATTTAGCATATAATTGGGAGAAATATTACAATTTAAAAGGGTAGAGATTAGAAAGGAAAAGTATATGTTTAATAAAATATACTTATTATTTCCTCTTTTTACAGCAAGAGTAATAGTACTAGTAATAATTTAACACCAACCTCAATGGAGCGTTCACGCGCCCTGTAAATCACTTGGCTAAGTTTCAGATTTAGACAATTTATCCCAATTTTCATAAGCATAAACTACTAACGTTAATAATTACCTATATAATAATAATATTTGCAAGCCAGAAAGTTGGTGGCTGGGGTTGGTGGAGGATCTGAGACGCTGGCACTACTTTGCTTCGCTACTTTTATGCCTAGAGTATCCTTGCATTTAATTGTAAACAAAAAAATGAACCTAATTAGGACCCACCTAAATGGTTTCAATTCTTCGGTTAAAAGGTCTTGAGTTTGAGTCACATTAAAGGAGGAGAAATAGAAATTGTTTATATTGATGATCCTCTAGCCCCTGGGCAAAGCTCCTTAATCAGATCAATTACGGATGTTTCGCTTCCAGCGACAGTGTAGGAGTTAAGAGCTATTAGGAAACTTGGGGACTGATGGAAACCTGATACTGAGCAAGGGGGAGGCCAACCATCAATCATCAACTGAACAATCAAGTATGTGACGACTCCTTATGTGCAGAAATATATAGGCTACGTAGAAACCTGAGAGATCTTGAAGTTTCAGATTTACCTCCTCTAAAACTCTTGGGTGAGATTTTAAGGACTTAAGATTAGTCCGACTAAGCCAGAATAGCTAATGTCATATAATAAAAAAAAAAAAGAACCAACATTTGAGATTTGAGTGAGTAGGTGTAGTGGTCCCATACCAATAGTTTACTCTTGGAACACGTGATGGAAAAGTTTGAATGTTTTTGCAATTGGGTAAATTTTATTATACAATAAAAACTTAATTTCATTTGGAGGGTAAATTTTATTAAAAATATTTGCAATATCAAGTAACAAGTACAAGTACCTGTCTTATGTTGGTGGTCGTTGATTTATTAAATCTAAATTCTAATTTGTATGACTAATTCAATTTTTTAGCACCTTGAGTTCAAGCTTTCAATTTGAAAGAAAAATCTATGGGTTTCCATAAATTTACAACACATATAATCATAACTCATTGCCTAATTGTTGATTTCATTAATTAATGAATACCAAATTATAAGTTAATGAGATTCTTTATGTCAAAAAATAACTTTCTAAAATAAATCAAAACAAAATTTTAAATAATTTGGATTGTATCAAAGATAAACATCCAATTGACTTTATTTAAAAAATATATATTTAAAATATAATACAATGTTGTAATTTCAAAAAAATTAGTAATTTATATCTCAATATTGTTAAAAGAAAGAATCAAGTTTAGCCGCGGACGTACTTTGTATCCTGGGAACTCCTGTAGCTTTGTCGGACTTTTCTACGGTAGATCAAGTTTAGCTTTCATTTTTCTCAATGTATTCTTCGCATTTGGTACGTGGTGGGCAGCCAGTCTCCCATATTTAACAATTTAAAAGAAAACACTGATAATCGGGCCACCAGCTTTGCACTAACTTATACACGAGCACAGGCAAATGCATATACATTAAAGAAATTTTAACGTATTCATAATTTGTTCTTTTTAATCAAGTAAGGAATATTTTAAAATTCTTAAAAGTTGTTGTATGCTACCGTGAACCTTTACATCCATTTGGTACGTCGCACAGCAACTAGAAAAAGCGGCAATGGGTGCTTGCTACGTGGATTCCATTTCCCACTACGTGACATGACATCCTAAAAGATAGTTTAATATTATATAATTACTTTCTTAGAAAGTGGACTATGGTTGTTAATACGAAAGCGATTTGTTGAATGTACTTAAGTGGAGATAGTCGACGCTTCTGCATGTAATGCATCCCTTAACATTTATATTCTAATGGAAATAACTATACTTACTTAAATGTTCTTGTCTTACCTTCTCCGATCCAAATTCATCTTACCAACAAATTTCACGAAAATTTATAATTTTAGTAAAATTATAAAATTAAACAAATATAATTTTTAATAATTAAATACGTAAATTCTTGTTTAACATCAAATATATATTCCACGTTAGGTTTCATTAAAGAATTTCGTTAACACGTGACGTAAAATTATATGGCATGTGACATTTTGAAAAGTGAAATGAAAGCATGTCTCATGTATTAAATTAATGAAATTAAAAATGAGTTATATTTGATATAAAATGCAGGTTTATATATTTCATTATTAAAAATAAAATTTTAACTCATTTGAAATTGTCCTAAAATATCAATTCTGTTGTTTAAAATCTACCTAAAAGCGACCACCTCTAATATTATTATTTATTACGTAGATAGAGAGATGCAGTGGGGTAAAATAGTAATAAATATTATTTATTACATATATTAATATGAGTTATACTTTAAAACATTAATATAAAGATAATTACATATTTCAATTAAGATTATGGATAAAACCTCAACTTGCATATCACACACATTTAAGTTTTATATTGAATATCATTTCACATTATTATTATTATTATTATTATTATTATTATTATTATTATTATTATTATTATTATTATTATTATTATTATTCGCTTGTTTTACATAACAATTAAACTATCTTGACAATTATAAATTTTAGAAAATAAGAATTATTTTAATGCTAGGAAAATAAATAATAAATAAAAATATGAGACAACAAAATTTTAATACGAAAGAGTTCTCATAATGTAAACAATAATGAATTTGAGATTGTTTAAGAGAATGAAGAGAAATTTTAAGGGTAAATAAATTGCGTCATCTTAGTATCGATTGCCTGTGTTTGACTTTGACAATGCAAAAGCATGTAAAATGAATTCTTACCAAACCTACCTCTTCTCCGACCGCGATGCGTGCTACTCCAGATAACCAACCAATACTCTTTAAATACTAATCAAATCAAAGTAGGTAAGAGCACAAATTAAGAAATAAAAATATATGGATACTAAGGTGCTTCTATATGAAACTGAAATTAACGACTATGAAACACATAAACAGCATAGAAACTAACCTAAACTCAGACTATGAACATCATTAAATTATCCAGTTGATTAATCAATTGACATCCAAAAACAAAATCACAACTAATCTATTTTAACTCCTTAACTTTAAATTCATTTTGTATATTTTAAGAAGAAGTAGGCCTTGTTTGGTAAAGAGCTTATCAGCTCTTTTTTAGCTGGTCAATCTACTTTAGCCGGTTGATTTTGAGAAAAAGTTCAAAAGCTTGTTTGGTAAGA
>JANJEY010000002.1:18577745-18595552 GCA_024703695.1 Erythroxylum cataractarum | reverse complement strand
GCTAATTAGGGGATTCTAGAATTACTTCCTTGGTTTAACAATTCATTACAGCTATATGATTGCCAAACAGGGTCGTACTCATATATATATATAATAGTAAAATAATAGTAGAAACTAATTAATTGTTAAATTGAAACTAAAATATAGGGATTTAACTGAATCTAAATTATGAAAAATTAATAACTTAAAAATATTATAATTATATATAATCCTAATAATTATAAAAAAAAATTCTTTCAACACTCTCCCACTAAGATTGCTTTAGTAAGAGTATTAACTAGTTAATACTTAGAAGAATCTTGAACAACTTCATAATTTTATATCTTATTTCTCCTTAATGAAGAAAGTGGCAATTTTAACTTGTTTCGTTAAATCATACTGAATACGACTGTAAGTTATATTATGTATATCTTCCTTACCATAATATGATCGAATTGGCTATTTAGGTGGATAGCCCAAATTTTATCGAGCAATCTTAGCTATAAAGTTTCACATAGTCCAAGTATTATATCTTTAAATTCAACTTTTGCGCTTCTTTATGTAACAAGATTGCTACTATCATCTATTACTCTAGCTTAATCAACATTTGTATAAGCATCAATGCTTTGCCAATTTGTATGTTTGGTAAACAAAATTTCTTTTCTAGAAGATTTCAAGTATCCCAAAGTTCATATAATTGCATTCATATATTGTTCTCCTAATTATGCATAAATTGGACAATAATGCTCAATGCATAAGCATGATCAAGTCTTATCTATTCATTTCTCAACAAGTACTTGGTTTGCTTCAACACATAACTTAAAACTTTCCTCAATTAGTGTATTAGCCGGTTGATATGCTGATATACTAGTATTTTACAAAAAAATGTCCAATGAATACTTTCTTTGGAATAGTATATTCCTTTTCTTAATTTTGAAAGATTAATCCTTATGAAATATTTTGCTTATGTATTTGTATATTGTTTTCTTCTAACCATTTTCAAATTCTTTTGTTATGTAGGTCTATTATAAATAACCTCTCTTTTATATATACATATATAACGGGGCCTAAGCCCAAAGAAGAAACTACATGTGAGTTACACGAGGGAGAGATACTCCAACTGAGTCTGTTAATAGCAAGGGGGAAATTCCATCAACTGCGTCGTGAAACCAATGTACTCCTAATGGCAGTCGATAGATGTAATTGGCTAACTAATCCACACAACGATTATCCTCTCTATAGACATGGTGCACCCTCGCCTCTCAGTTCTGAGAAAGTAATTCTTTGATGACTAACACTATAGTATTTACTACCTGATTTTGTTCACTAGAAATGATGGATACCACCAAGGCTGAATTGATAGACATATCCATCCTAGAATAACCATGTAACCATGCGAGGTTCAATCCGTAATATACTGCCCATAATTCTGTCTGCCAAGACGTTCAGAATCCTAAATTAGCACCAAATCCCACTAATCAATGACCACTAACATCCCTGATCAGTCCACTAGCTGTTGTCGGGTCTGGATTACCCTTAGAGGATCCATCAGTGCTCAAACTGACCCATCCCACTCGTGGTTTCTGCCAACTAACTTCGATTACTCGTTTCCCCTGAGCTGTATGGTGAGGAGAGACATCGCTGTGCAAACTTTGTGCTATAATGACTTCCTGAACTTAAGAATGAATTTCCTTTATGTGATGTACTTTGGATGAATCGGGATCAAAACATCATTCATTTCACCATTCCCAAAAGCTTCCATAGCACAACACCAAATAGCAAAGTCCAAAAGCTATCACTTCGGATCCCATAATCATTAGCTAGATTGCTCTCAAACCAAGTATTAAAATCACTACAATAAAATGCTTGTTGCCTCCTGACCTCAACAAGAGTATTCCAAACCCTACAAGCACGCCAACAGTCTCTGAAAACATGAGCTAAGGATTCTTCATGGTTCAAGCAATCAAAATAGACTGGAAAATTTAGCAGGAAGAGCTGAAAATTCCTTCCGTTAGTCATAAGTTGCGATTTTGCTACCAACCATAGGTAGGTCTGAATACGTAGAGGACCCTTTCAGTCCCAAATCAAAATTCAGGTCCTGATCTTATGCGACCACATAGGCTGTTGAAGAAGAAGATAGACTAAACGTGTAGAGAAACAATCACTAGGCTCCAATGACCAACATAGTCGATCTGCCTCTTAAGAGTTGTGGGGCAGGAAAGTTGCAACAATTTTTAAAATCATATCTTGAGGCAGAAACCTACTGAACTCGTCCCAGGACTAGCCCCCACATAAGTCAACATATTCACATACTTTCTTCTCTAACTGATCTGCAAGAATTGCAAAATAGTATGAGAGAGTAAATTTCCAGAAACCCCATGCACCCAATTATCATACCAAAATCTCACATGTTGTCCATTACCTACCGACCAAGCAATACCTGCCATTAACTTAGGAAAGTTAGCACAGATATTACGCCACAGCGGTGACAAATCTGGTTTGGCTACTAACCCCGTGTGGACTCCCCTATCCAGCTTATATTTTGCACGTAGAGCCTAGTTACAAAGCTTTCTAGGTTCCTTGATGAGTGACCAACCAAGCTTCATGTGAATAGTGATATTCATAGCCTCCAAGTTTTTTAACCCAAGCCCCCCGAATCTTTTAGGACAATATACCTGGTTCCAAGAGACTAGGTGCATTCAACGCTTTTCACCAGTTGCACCCCAAAGAAACTATTTACAGTAACTATCAATCTCTGAAAGCATTCCTTTAGGAATTTTTTATGTTTGCATTGTGTATAGGGAAAGTGCACCCAATACCGATTGGAATAATGCCAATCTTCCAGCCATAGATAATCCTTCTGGTTTCCAACCTGAAAGACGAGCTTGAACTTTTTGCAAAATATGGGAGTATGTAGTTTTGGTTACCCTTTTATGAAGTAAAGGAACCCCCAAATACTTGCCAAGGCCCATCGTTTGAACAAAACCTGAAAATCGAGAGATATTACCACATATAATGGGGTGAACATTGGGAGAAAAATACACTTTCATTTTTTTCATACTAATACGTTGCCCAGAAACATCACAGAAAAGATCCATACATTTCAGTATTTCCCACATTTGTCCCTCTAACGCTTCGGAGAATAGTGCCATATCATCTGCAAAGAAAAGGTGAGAGATCAATGGGCCTGCCTTGCCTACCTGAAAGGGTCTCCAACGACTAGATCCCACCCATGTCTCAATTAGTTGAGATAATCGTTCCAGGCATAAGACAAAGAGATAAGGTGACAGGGGGTCACCTTGTCTAATACCTCGATTAGGCTGGAATTCCAGAGATGGTTGACCATTCCATAAGATCCTTATGTGAGCAGTTTGAACACAACTCATGATTAAATGTACCAATGACAAGGGGATACCAACGTCTTGAAGTAAATAACCTCTTTACTAGCTAAGAGTAAGGTTGTATATTTTTAGACCTCCCTATACCATGCACCTCATTAGGATTTATATTGGGACATTACTGTTGTTATTTTTATTGATGATCTCAAGGAAATATTTTAAGAAACTAAGACTTTTTATTTCAAACTCTTTAGGAAAATGCCCCTATGACCACCACATCATTCATATATATAAAGGAGCAGTGATTTTACCTTGCCCCCTTTTCTGAAAATTAAGTATGGTTTGAATTACTTTTATGGAATCCAAAAGATATTATAAACTTTTGCAAATGTTCAAAATCATGCTTTTGGGGAATGTTTCAACCTATATAACGATTTTTTTTCAATATGCAAGCCTTTCCATTCTACCTTATTTTTCCATACATCTTGGTGGAAGCTCTGTATAGATATCTTCAAGCAATTTTGCAAACAAAAAAAAAAACATTTTTTACATTAAATTTTGAAATGGCCAATCTAAATTTGTAGCTAGAGACAACAATACTTTAATATTATTGATTTTAGCTATAAGGAAAATATCTCTATATAATCAAATCCCGTAGGCTTAGGTATAACCTTTTGCCACCAATCTTGTTTTGAATCGTTTAATTATGTCATCTGCTTTATACTTTATGATGTAAAGCCATCAATATTCTACTAGCATTTTTCTTCTAGACAACCAACAAGCTCCCTTATTTTATTCCTTTAAAAGGAGTTCGTTTTCTTATTTATTAGAGTTCTTCAATTTGGACCGATTGATGCTTTTTACACACTGTTATGAATAGCTATAATAGATAATTGATTTACAAATAACTTATTTGATTATGAAATATTATAATTTGATATAAAATAACTCTATGATCTTTAACTTTGCTTGAAATTTCAAGTTTATAAGCAAGGTTAAGAATGCCTTTCTAGTAATCATTTTTTTGGTGGTTCAAGTTCTAAAATAGGAAGATCCTCAATAAAAAATTGGAGTGATATATTAGTTGGGGAGTTAAACTCTTTGATTGATGGACTTACTTCTTTTGATTTAACCATTTTTTCATGTTTCAAGGGATCTTTTAGTTTAACTAAGTTTTTATGCTCCAAGTGATCATTAACACCATCATTCAAAGTTTCATCACTTATATTCAATTCACTAACATTATGGTAAAAAAATTGATACTAACCCTAAAATTAATAGTCTAAAGTCTTAAATTTCTTTTGGTTATGAAACTCATGCTTAAGAGAGGAATACATTAAGTCTTTATGGAAAACCACATATGTTACTATGAACATACATGAGTTAGAGGATGATATCATGTATATCCCTTTTGATTTATAAGCATATATTGGAAACACACAATGTAGGTATTGTGGAGTTAACTTGTTATGTTGATGTTTATAGATATGTATAAATACTGCACATTTAAAGACACAAGGAGTTAAATTGGTACCAGTGGAGCAGTTACATCCTTATTAAGAGCTTGGAGTGGTGTTTGAAAACCAATGAAGCTTAAGGGAGTTTCTTTTATTAAATATACTATAAAGGAAATAGCTTCTTCCTAACAAGATAATGATATATAACTTAAAATAATAAGACACAAAAAGTTCCAATAAATGTCAATTTTTCTCACAACCACCCTATTTTATTGGGGTGTATCAATACATATAGTATGATTAAAAATTCCATATGCTTCCAAATAATGCTTCAATTCATAATTATGATATTCTTCACCATTATTGCTATAGTGAACTTGAACAAGTGCATTGTAATAAGTTTTAATGAATTTGTGAAAATTTTAGAATAATAAATTCACTTTACTTTTATACTTCATTAACCATAACCAAGTCATCTTGTTACATTCATCAAAAAAAGGGGAAAAAAAAAGAAGATCTCCTAAGATTGGAATTTTAAGTAGACCTCATACATTAGAATAATCATAAATATTAAATAACTTTTGATTAAATTTGAAGGAAATGAATTTTGATTAAACTTAATGGAAATGAATTCTAATGACTACTTGCCAGCTCATAAATAACACGACATAACTTAGAGACATCAATCTTTTCAAATAAACTAGAAAAAAATTTAGCGCTTAAAAGATACATGTCCAGATCATTGGTGTTGCAACCAGACTTTAGTTTGATTATTTTCTATCTTAGAATCATCCATTACCAAAAATTAATGTAACTTATAACACTCGTTGATTGTAAGTACAACTAACACAAGTTTTGTAATGCTACAACCAATCATATGCTTTGTCTAACTGTCCTTAAAAAGATAAAAGTTAGGCCAAAAATTACAATGCAATATAATGCCATTGTTATTTGAGAAACAAATGAGACATTATAATTTAAAGATGGACAACCAAGACATAATCCAAATTCAAGATATTAATGAGAGCCAAAGATCCTTCTAAGATAATTGAAGCCTTATTACCATTTGGTAGTAAAAATAACTTTCTATAAGGATTGTTTAAGTTTTGCAACTTGTCTCAAATCAAATGTTTTATAATTTATACACCAAAATCAATTGTCCATGCATTATTACAACAAATGTGTAAAAAGGTTAAGAGTCTTACCACCATTGTCTATAGTTGCTACTAATGTTGAAGTTATCTTAATACCATGGTATTTTTATTTGTTTCACTACCAACACTAGTTAAAATTCTCTTAGATACCCTCCAAGTTCATAGCAATAAATTTTTTAATGACTTGACTGGTCATTATGGTGATTTTCTTAACATTATATATTTTCTTTGATTTGTGTCGAGTTATCATAGTTAGGACTTCATAATTTTTAGACTCCTCTTTTAATATTTCACAACGTACTGCCTCTCATTGAATCTAGGCATAGCATTATACTAGAATTAGAATTGAGTCCTTATATAGAATCTCTCAATGAACATGTTTAAATAATAATCCAACATAGTAACAAATATATGTACCCTTAGTCTTTCAATAGAATTTCAATATGTTGTGATATCATCGATATCATTCACAATAATTTTATGTTGATGTTTCAATTCTTGAAAAACTTTTGTCAAACAATTTGTAGAAAAAAAATCTATTTTATTTTGTAATGACCGCTTTTTGGTTTAAAGCAAAAGGTTGTAACTTATCAGTTTCATCTTTAAAATCTTTGGATAGTGATCTTTAATTTTCACAAATAGTGCGTAAGCATAAGTATCACTTCATGATCTTTATATCCATACACATTCCATTTGTTTACTTTTTGATTTTTAATACACTACTTCTTTTGTCTATTATCTCATTATGTAGGTGGTTTTGTTTTATTATGAATATAAGAGAGTTTCTCTTCAGCAATATATATCTTCATTAGTTATGACTAAACACCACAATTTGATTAAGTAAGAATAAAATATGCATTAAAAATACCTTTGAACTGACTAAAAGTATAAAGTAATTTTGATCTAAACGATTTAATAAAATTTCACTTATTTTTTAGAACTATTTATGCTTGCCAAAGAGAAATAGGGACAATAGTGGGATTAGCATCGAAATTAGCCATGACTTCTCCATATTAAACCACAATGCACTCCATTCTCGTTACGTTAGGGAGAAACTTGCTTAAACCTTCGTTCACCTTAACACTCTCATGCTGCGTCAAGCTCCATGCTCTAACACTACCCTAGACTCCACGCGTAACACTACATGCTTTAAGTGAAAACACTTGTTCTTTCTAGATTGAGGAAAAAAAGAATTTTCTGCTCTCACCACTCAAAAGGGTCTAATACCAACTTAAAATTCATAAGAGAATACTCTATTTGAAGAGACTAAAGAGATAAAAGGAATTTGAAAATTTGAAGAATTCTTTATGTTTTTCTTTGATGATTCAACTCAATGTCTTTTAGCCATATTTATACAAGAGGTGTATTAAATGGCTGTTAATTACAAGGATAGGTTACATGAGAGTTTATAACGTAAAACATGTGAGGCTAATTACAAGAGCTAAAATCAAGGATATAACATTAAGCATAAATTTGGGATATGTTTTAGGTGTTATTATCCCTTTATAAGCTCATCAGCGCGATAATAGTGAGCTTGTCCCAAAGTTTGTGGAAAGTCGTTGAAGATAGTGCCTTAATTATGATATCATCAATTTGGTCAATAGAAGGAATATGTTAGATGTAGACAGCCTTTTTTGCTACTAGATTATGAACAAAATGTATGTCAATCTCTATGTGTTTTGTTTTGGCATGAGAGACATGATCAGTAACAAGGAAGGTAGCACCAAGATTATCACACCATAGGCGTGGAGTGTAACTCAGATAAACCAATCTCACCAAGCAGTGAGGTAATCCAACAAAATTTAGCAGCCGCTAGTGCAACACTACAATATTTAGCTTCGGTGATAGAGGGAGCAACTGTTGTCTATTTTTTGGCACTTCAAGAGATGAGGTTAAATCCAAGAAAGATACAATATCCAGTTGTTGAGTGACAGCCATCAGGACAGCCAACCCAATTAGCATCTGAGTAAGTAGTAAGGTTAAGGGTGGTGGCCTTAGTGAGATGTAATCCATAAGATGATGTGTCCCGCAAGTAGTCTATAAGATGATGTGGCCCGTTTAACCACAGTTTAGTGGGCATCAATAGGACATGTAAGAATTGAGACACTTTATTGACAGCAATTTGGATATCAAGGTGAGTGAGGGAAAGGTATAAAAGTGTTGCTACCATACTTTTGTATTCAATGAGATTAAGGAGAGGAGAACAATGGCTTTTAGAGAGGGGTAAGGTGAGTGTGATAGGTGTTAAAGAAATGCTCTAAAGGCAATCACCTTTTGCATTCATAGTATAAATCTTTATGATTAATAAAAAGACATTTTCGGTAATTTGATGTTCATGTTCTTTATAAATTGATAATGATCTAAAATTGAATTAATGAAGTCCTTGATATATTTCATAACATGAAGGAAATCATAATGAGATCATAATAATGAGATCCTTATCATGTGTAATTATGTTAATATCTAAATTATCCTTAATTATAGCATTAATGAGATGAGATATTATTAATCTGGACAAACTAGCACATATTTTACTCCTTATTGGATCAAGTAGTGGATCTTATAAATTGTAAGTATAAGTTATTTAGAGTTAAAATGTGGATGTTTACTAAAAATAGTAAGTACATTGGCTGACCTGTCATGAGACAATCATATGGATAATCTATTCTAGGGTCAATAACAGTCTTATCATAGCAACGGTGCAAATATCCTTAGACTTGATGTGCTCAAGGATATTTTGGATACTGATCATGTACTTTAACTTCATTCCTTATTGTCTCTCAGAGGTTGCTCATAGGGTGATGATTAGGTACAGTTTGAGGTATTCGAAGGTAATTAAGTAGCCAATAAAGGATTCACCACTCCTAATAGAAGGAGATGATACCCATGGCCTCTTATCGAGGTCATTATTCTAGAATCTCTAAGCAGAGTAGATATGTCATGAAGATAGTATTCAATGACATGTCCAATTGAGTAATGAGCCTTTGGGACAAAAACTAACATCACTTGGACTAGATGTGACGTAGTCAGTCTAGTGGGAGTTAACATTTTAACCATGCTTTGAAATAAGTAGGGGTATAGATGGTAAAAGGACAAATTGTACTAGAACATTGTCTATGGAAGGGTTCGTAGTCAAACTACTAACTTTTCAGTCAATTGGAGGTCATGATGTGTTGCTAAATATCGCTCATAACTTACTTGAATTAAGTGTTAATTTAAGTGGCCAACATAACCGAAAACTTAAAGGGGCACACGCATTGGAGATGCGAAGAATGAGTAAAATGTGTTTGGATAGTGATCCAAGATATGAGAGAATGGTTCAAAATTGTATAGCGATATGATCGTGGTAAGAAACAAGCAAGTGTTGCATGGCTACCAGTGTGGAAAGTTTCTAGATTTTCACCAAATATTTCAAGCCAAATTAAGTGGCATTCATGGCCACTTAGTTCCCTATATTCCTCCATTCATGATGGGGGTTTGAAGAGGCTAAAAGTTGGTAAAAACTCACTCATTTTTGTGCATAGTATTGTAAGAAAACTAGTGAGAATTGTGAAGAGTTCATCTTATACACACTTATTCTCTAAACTATTCTCTTATAAACATACATCAAAGCTAGCACTTTGAGTGTGTTCTAACCATTCTTCTTAAGAGGTCTCAGGCTTTGCTCTTCGTGTGGATATTATTAGAGAAGTCCTCCTTTATTCGTTGTGGTTTATGACAATCTGAAGAGGTGAAGACAACGAAGAACGACAGAGTTAGTAAGGTAAACATCTTAAGTTTATGTTTTTTACCACTTCTAATGGCACATGTATGATTCTATATTTTCTGGATTTCGTTTTTTTCTGGTACATATTTTCTGATATGTGATGCATAATCAAAACCTTACAATAAGTGTGGGCACAATTTTGGAGGAATCAAAATTAGCGTGGGTGAGAAGGTCATAAATGTATTTTGTTTGGGTTAGGAGAAGACCAGTAGGTGTGGGTTTTGCTTCAGTACCAAGGAAGTGGTGAAGTTGGCCAAGGTCTATAATGGTGAAAGTGTTATGAAGATCGTCAAGAAGGGCTTGGATAAAGGATCATGAATAGCCTGTCACCAAGATATCATCCATATAGACCAAAACAAATGTGGTATGGCAGGAAGATGAATGTATGAAGAGGGAAGTATCTGATTTGGAAGAGATAAAACCTAAGCTACTAAGTTTGTGACTCAACCTATGAAACCATGCTCTAGGAGCCTGTTTGAGACCATAAAGAGCTTTGTGAAGACGACACACATGATGAGGATGGTAAGGGTCAATAAAACCAAGAGGTTGACATATGTAGATAGGTTGTTGGAGGATTTCATGAAGAAATGCATTATTGACATCAAGTTGATGAATTTGCCAATTTTTTGATAGATCAAGGGTAATAATGATACAGATGGTGGTGGGCTTAACAACAGGACAAAAAGTATCAGTATACTCAGTTTCAGGTGACTGATGATAATCTTTAGTAATAAGAAAAACCTTATAGCGATCGAGAGTACCATCATATTTACGTTTAATACAAAAAACTCATTTACACCTAACAATATTGAAATTAGGTAGAGAAGGAGCAAGAGACCAGGTTTGGTTGTTTTGGAGTGCAGTGAACTCATCAAGTTTGGCCTGTCGCCAATGTGAGAATTTGTTAGCTTAGGTGAAGGAAGTGAGATCAGAGGGATAGGAGAGGTTAGCAGTGTAGGAAACATAATTGGGAAGTAGACAAGAAGTTTGAGTGTTATCATTGGAGCAAGTGATCATATGGTGGGAAGAAGGTGGATTGGAATGGGGAAGGTTTGGTTGAGGGTCAGAGGACCTGGAAACTAGGGTAGGATGTGGAGGAGTTTTAGGAGATAGGAGTTTAATAGGAAGAGGTATTTGAATTTTTGTGGATGAGGAAGTAGAAGGAGAGGTTTTAAAGGATGCATGAAGGAAGTCTGTCTCAAGAAAGTGAACATAGCGGGACATATAAACTTTTAAAGTATGAGTTCAAAGCATCGATTTCCTATATATTGAGAGGAATATCCAAGAAAAAATACAAAGGTTGGTTTTGGGGAAAAGTTTATCAGTGCGGATAGAACCAAGGAAAGGTAAACATGTGCATCTAAAGACTCAAAGGTGGGAATAATTTGGTTTTGTGAGAAAGAGGAGTTCATGAGGGGATTTGTGTTTAAGGTTAGGAGAAAGGTAAGAGATTATTTAGGAAAACAACAGTGGAGAAAGCTTCAAACCAAAATGATTTAGGAAGATGGACATGAAGAAGTAGGATGAGATCGGTTTCAATGATGTGTCAAATTTTGCATTCAACAATATCTTTTTATTGAGGTTTGTGGAGGTAAGAAATTCAGTAGTTAATGCTATGAGAGGTTAAAAAGGTAGCAAAGGATCCTTGAGTGAGTTCACGTGCGACATCACATTGGAATGTTTTAATGGTTATGGAGAAGAGGTTTTCAGTTGTAGTTTTGAATTAGAAACAATTAATAGCTTGAGATTTGTGAGTGAGTGAGAAGATCCATGTAAGCCTACTAAAATTATTAATAAAAATTATAAAATAATGATAGCGAGAGAGTGAAAGAGAAGGAGATGGACCTTAAATATCATAGTGAATGAGTTCTAAAAATATTTTTGAAACACGAGAAGATAATGAAAATGGTATTCTAGTACTTTTCCTTTGAAGACAACAAGTACATGACTTTATTACATTAGAACTATCAGGTAGACTATTAGATATATTGGAAAAGGGAGACTGGCATGCAGAGAATGTGACAAGATTATTGAAGAGTGGGGGGATCTTAAGTGGATAGAGATCATTGTGGATTTTTCTTATGAGAAGCGTTATATTGGTGTTGAGGTTAAATTAAAAAGGAAAGAATTGTCTTTCACAAATTTTGCAACAGATAAAAGATTGGTAGTTAGTTATGGTACAATTAAGATAATTTTAAGAGTGAGTGGGCGGGTGAGTGTGTGTACTGATAGCGTACCAATGGAAGAAAGGGAAAGAGTATTACCATTAGCAACACGCACACGATTATCACCATTATACGACATCACAGATTTTGCAAGTTGAGGATCAGGAGTCATATGGGTATATGCACCAGTGTTAGGTAACCATTCGGATATAGTGCTAGAGGTAAGAGGAGGCATATCAGGTTGAGATTGAAGATTCATCATAGAGGAAGTAGTTTGAAGAAAGTTAGCATGAGTGGGAGGTTTATGTTGATTATTTTTAGAAGGAGCATATCGAAAGCAACAAGTTGCAGTAATATGGTTTTTTTTTTTTTGCAAATTTGGCATTTGGGAGGGGGTATATTGTAATTGGACCTAAAGAATTGTGTTAGGTAAGAGGGTAGGGTGAATTTGGTCCGAATGAGAAATGTAGGTTAAATAGGGTTGTATACAATTAGGTTGGGCCTACTGGTGTTGCATAAATCCAGTCCACTGAGTGTTGAAAGGGGCTTCATACCCAAATTAAGATGAAGTGCCTCTAGCTCCTCTGTTCCAAGATTGACCACGACTACCACTATTACAACTATGAGGTTGGTTGGAAAAGGAAATGAGTAGCAAAGGTAGTAGCGGTGGAAGGTGTGACTATAGAGTGGAAGGACGTGGGTCTTTTTTCTTGCACAAGAAGTTTGGCTTGAAGATTAACAAAAGTAGGCGAGATTTGAAGGTAGTCAACAACAATAATGAAAGCTTCATAATCAATGGAGAGGCCATTGAGGGTGAAGACAACTAGGACTTTGTCATGTACACAATCTCTAAGAGCAGCTAGTTCTTCAGTAATTGTTGAGATTTGAGAAAGATATTCAAAGATAGAGAGGTCTCCTTTATGTATGATATGAAGGCGGCGACAAAGAAATGATTGACGTGTAGTAGATTATTAGAGAAAATGCTTCTCTTATGCACTCCAAAGTTCAAACAATGTCTTACATCCAAGAGCTAGTGAGGCTAAAGAGTAGGACATGGTCTCCACAATATAACAATAGACAAGACAATCTTTTTGTTGCCATTCGAGAAACTGAGTTGAAGGTTCTTCGATGAAAGAGATTAGATGTGGAATAGTGCCAATGGTGTATCCAAACAAGTTGCAAGTAAGTAAAATAGATTCAAATTGGTTTTTCCATACCAAATAGTTGCTTGAATCAAGAGAAATAGTGACAGATAATGTAATATTATGAATTGGAATTGGTGTTGATGAACTACTAGAGATTCTTATTGATGAATTGGTAGTAGCTATTTTGTGTTTTGGTATTTGTGAACTATGTGGTGTTGAACTGACTAGTTGAAGCTATTTGATATGATAGTGTTGATCAAAAAGTTTGAAAGAAAAGAATTTTGAGGGTGGACTTTGATACCATGAAGAGAATAAAGAGATGAAAGAAATTTGAAAAACTAAAGATTTTTTTTTTTTAATGTATTCAACTTAATGACTTTTAGCCATATTTATATAAGAATAGTATTAAATGGCTGCTAATTACAAGGATAAGTTATATGAGAGTTTATAACGTAAAACATGTGAGGCTAATTACAAAAGCTAAAATCAAGGGCATTATGTTAAGCATAAATTTGGAATTTATTTTATGTGTTATTGCTATTATTGTGTCTATTTTAAGTGGAAGTATACATACCTAAACATATATATGATGAGAATAAAAACTAATTAATTGATAATTTACACTTAAAAGTTAGGAATATAATTCATTATAAATTAGAAATCTAAAAATATATAAAGCAAAATTACAACTAACCCATTTTAACTCCTTCTTGACTTAGAAAACTGAAAATTTTCAATTACAAAAATTAACATGATTATTGTAAATAAAGCTTTAGTATAAATTGTTGATCACATTTTTAACTGAAATTTAGAAAAGTACAAATATGAAACTCTTACAAAAGAAATAATTTAATTTTGAAAATTTATTTGAATAAATAGCGTACCACATTTTAATAATTTACTGAACATAAAACAGATATAATAATAAATCAGAAGTTTCTACATGGGCGCGGCAGAACCAACGTTGAGACTTCCGAGAGAAAGATAAAAAGAAAGAAAAAGAGGAGGAATTCAGAATTTAGCAGTGGCTGTATTTGTAATAAGAATACGTCTGGATGCAGATCACTGAATGGGAGGTACAGCGTTATCAGTGGTCCATATTATACGACACCGTCTGAACTGCCCACCACTAAGTCACGGGCATCTAAGCAATCAACACCACTACTTTTGAAAGATGTACAACATTTGTCGCCATATACTCCCACGCGCTCTCTTGTGGAGTGCGCCACGCTTCCCAGAGTCAGCAGAAGATTAAGTGGGAGGATATCATGCCCGTAAATTGATCTTATGCCAATTTGCAGGTCAACATAAAGCATTACCAACTTTGGTGAAAATATTGAATCAAACCCGATGACCTGGAAAACAGAAAAAGTAGTTAAGGACTACCTAAATCCACCAACCCAATCTTTGGGCGTTCTGTTCAATTCCTTACCTTGTCATTGAAGTTTCTGAAACCACCAACCACTGACTGCTACACACAACTACACCGCTCACTAGTCTTTATTTTCACATTATTACCAAACTTTTTAAACTCTACATATAAGGAAATTTTTATTGAATTGTTGCTTTTATTGTTGAATTTGGTATTTGGTCGGGTCAGTCATTCTAGGCCCAGGTCCAACCCTAGGATAGCGTGTGAGCCGATCGGTCCATTCTCATGAGGTTGAGTCAAACACGACAGAGATGTTGAATTAAACACATAAGGTATTTACTATATAAGATCATTATCTTCTCACGATGCATGTACGACTCTATTAATCTTGATAACCTTTGTTATTGGCCAAAAAATCTACGTAAGAAAACTGACTTAAGCATCGGAGGAGCAAGCCGACGATCAACCTCCGGTATGCCTTTGCTATTTTTGCAGGTATCTCTTAATTCAAGCTAATTGAGATCATGGATCCAAGCAACGACGTCCAGCCCCAACAGAATCAGACTGACCAGTTGGCACCCACCGTGGGGCCGGGCGTCAGGACACCACGTCCAGAAGCACACAAATAAGTCAGGTGACAGTAACAAACTCGGATGTAGCCGCCGTCGCGGCACTCGCACTGCAACGAATGGGTTTCCAATTACCTGCCGCCGCCCTTCCACCGATGCATCATGATCCCCAGACCCATCTCCCACCTATCACCCAAAACCCTAGCACAAACAAGCTACCCCCATTAAACCCGAATAACTACACACAATCCTCACATCTGAATGACCAACCACCACCCTAAAACCGAGATCAAGAAGAACAAAGCGTAGCTCTGGAGGATAATGCCGGAAACAATTCACACCCTCACATCCAACATCCCATAAACACAAACCCTCCTCCACAACAAATCTCTCTTACCCAAAGACAAATACAGGAAGCGGTCGATCTACTGATTCGACAAATCTTACAATCTCAAACAAAACAACAGCAAACCCTCGCTAGGCCGATGGGTATGATAGCCGATCGCCATTATGCTGATACTCTTGAAAAAATCGTGGACGATTGAATCAATATGACTATGAATTCATGTCCGGATCAGCCATCAACACAATACAGCTCTCCCTTCACTCAGCAGATCCTGGATAGCATTCCAGCGGTCGGTACTAAGATTCTAATGCCCGAAAAATATACTGAAATGACCAACCCCCTCGACTATCTTCAATATTTTCAATCAATGATGAACCTGAATTGCATCCCCGATGTCATTCAATGTAAGGTCTTCTGTACAACCTTTCAAGAAGGAGCCCGACGATGGTTCAACAGTTTACCTCCATGCTGCATCACTTGTTTTGAGGATTTTAAGTCACTATTCCTCAACCAATTTGCCACAAGTAAACGGTCACAGAAGACCGCCTTGGAAATGATGCAGTTGACCCAAGGACGGAATGAAAGTTTATGGGAGTTCATCGCTCGGTTTAACAATGAGGCTGTTGAAGTCCCTGACCTCACCTGCTAGTCTATGTTGGCTACCCTTATGAGCAACACGAGGGATGAAGAGTTCAAAAAGTCATTGGCCCTCGATCAACCTAGGTCTATTCAAGAGATAAGAAATCAGGCAAATAAATATATTCAGCTCGAGGAAGTGTTGAAAAACACAAAATGCAGGGCAGATGACCATTCGCCAAACCGCAGAACAGAAGGTTCACACAAGAGATAGAAGGATCAGTCTAGCTGGAGGAAGCCGACCGACTGAAAGGACCAACGACGAGAATCCCTCACCCCACTCAACAGGCGATATGCGGAAGTACTGACAGCCATGAGAGCAGAAGGGGAATCTATCCGAGAACCTAATAAGTTGAAAACTCCTCTCAAAAAGAGGGACCCTGATCTATATTGTCGTTTCCATAGAGATGTAGGCCATGACACGGAGGAATGTAGGGATTTAAAGAGAGAAATTGAATCTCTTATTCAAAGCAGAAAGCTCGGTAGATTTTGGAAGCACGGTACAAATTCCGAACGAGATAACGAGGGTAGGAACGGTCGGTCTGATAACTGGCGAAGGCCTTGAAAACAAAACGATACGAACGAAGGAGCGAGGTAGAACAGGAATTCAGACGACCGACGTGACACGAGAAGGCAGTCCAGGGCAAGAGCCGACAGAAATGCTAGTCAGCAAGATGACCGACCGGTTAGAGTCATAAACATGATTTCTGGTGGGAGTGCAGCAGGATGGTCCACTGTCAGAGGAAGAAAGAGGTATGTCAGGCAAGCCGCTGAAGACTTGTCAGCAAAGAAAAAGAGGCAAAATGATGGGGTGATCTTGTTTGACGAATCTAATTTGGAGGGTGTTAGCTATCCTCATGATGATGTATTAGTGGTCACCTTGAATATGGATCGTAGCGAGGTAAAACAGGTCATGATTGACACAGGTAGCTCGGTCGACCTGCTCTATTATGACGCATTTAAGTAGATGGAGATACCGGAAGAGCGACTATTACCAATAGAGGGGCCCATCAAAGGGGTAACAGGAGCATCAACCTACCCATTTGCTCAGGTCTTTTTGAAAGTAAAATTCGGGCAAAAGCTATGTCAAATAGAGAAGAATGTCGAATTCTTGGTGGTAAAGTTTGTCAGAGCGTATAACGCAATAATTGGAAGAGCGACTCAAAATGCCCTCAGAGCAATTGTTTCCACCTACTATCAAGCGATGAAATTCCCAACACCCATGGAGTCGGTCTTGTTAGGGGTCAGCAAAGAATCGCTAGGGAGTGCTACATGGCTGAAACGAGGGCCCTTGATGGGGCGGTAGTTTTAACAAGTTTCCTTGATGTTAGAGCCGACGAAGAAACTGAGAAGATGAACCCTGCCGAAGAAACACAACAGATAATATTAGACGAAGAAGACCAATCCAAATTCACGAATCTAGGCACTGAGCTCAAAAAAGGGCTAGCCAAAGAGATCGCAGATTGCTTGATAGAGAACAGATCGGTCTTTGTCTGGGTACCGAGCGATATGCCTGAAATTTCTCGAACAGTAGCGCCTCATTCTCTCGATATTCAGAAAGATTGCAAGCCAGTCAGATAGAAAAAGCAGTAGTAGAGCAAAGAAAGGCAGGAGGTGATCGAGAAATAGATAGGAAAATTACTCGATGCTGGGTTCATCCGGGAAGTCAAGTACCCTGAGTGGTTGGTGAATGTGGTATTGGTGAAGAAGAAAAGCAAAAAATGGAGAATGTGCATCGATTTCATTGACTTGAACAAAGCATGCCCAAAGGACAACTTCCCCCTACCCAAAATCGATTAGCTAGTAGACGCTACATCAGGGCATGAGCTCCTCAGTTTCTTGGATGCTTTCTCCGGTTATCACCAGATACAAATGAGTCT
>JANJEY010000002.1:18376086-18388169 GCA_024703695.1 Erythroxylum cataractarum | reverse complement strand
ATAAAAACAGTGTTTGCTCTTCTTCCCTACTCCTTGCATTTAAATTTGTTTAAATTGTTTTGTGTGAATTAACTTCTGATTTTTTGTAGAACTTTACGAAAAGCTTTATAGATCTATTCAACCCCCTTCTAGATCGTTTACATCTTATATCCCTTCTTCTTACATAAGAAACACTTCATAATCTTTACAACATCCCTATGACCCCTACCAACACTAGATTGGCCAACTTCTACATACAGAGGGAATTTAGTTTTCTTACCTTTAAATTTATGAGGCTTTACCTTTACTTTTCCCTTGGTTGCTATTGAGGCTGTATGAGCTATATTCTTTAGCTTCTTTTCTTTAGTAACACAACGAATGATCAATGCATTTATGTCTCGAACTTTATCCTAAGAATTATATGTGGTAACTAAAATACCAAACTTTGACAGAACTATATTCAAATCGTAGTGAACTATACAATCATCAAGAATATTAATATTTAACACCCTTAGCTTAGTCCAAAGGTTGACCATCCTAATTATGTACTCTCTCTACTCTTGTATATCTCAGAAAGTACAGCTACCTATTTAGCATTAGAAGATACATTATATCTCTATAAGACATTATTTTGTAAATCCCTTGCTATATTTATTAGTGGAAGTCCACTTAGCACATAGTTTGGAATGGTTCTCTTTATAGTCAAATAACACATCCTATTTGAGCTTTACCAGGCTGCATATGTTGTTCTCTCAGCCTCTGAACTGATAGATGTAGGAGTAAATGGCCTATCCTCGACTATAATTATGTATATGTCTACCATCTCCAATGCAAATTTCACATCTTACTTCCATTTCTTAAAGTTGAAACCAACTAGAGTTTTAATTGTGACACTGTTATTATTTACAAAAAAGGTAATTGCAAAATTGATAATTTAAATAATCAACACAAATATAGGTTAACATCGATACTCAAAGGCATAAACTAGTATATGTAGTGAGCATTTTATCACACATATCATGAAACACCTATAGGTTGAATACATAATACATATAGATAAGACCTCCACATAAAAGTAATCAGAGTTCACACTATTAGCTTTTATGATTTTACCACCTGTAGGTGAATAGATCACCCAAGAATGGTTCCTCCAGCTTATACCTTTATACACATCTTAAAGTCTCATATAAGGTCAACACCTATAAGCAGAAGTACCAAACATAAGACCAAAGACATCCTCAAACATGCAAGTAGAACAATTTAAATATTAAATTGAAAGGTCACTATGGTGACTACCTTCTCATTATTATCCAAATAGATTTACAAGCATAAAGAACACACCTATATGTTATTCTTATATTGTTTTATATAGGCATAAAGTATATACAATTTACCATTCAAAAATACAAAATTCCCATGCACAAACTCATTATTACATGTTAGTGTTGAACACATTATGAACAAACTTTATTTTATAATTAATTACAAAAAAAAACTCAATCAGAGTGATAATTATGCGATATCAAACCATAAATACACTATATGAGATAATAAAACCAGTTGTATCTTTTTTTATCTCTAGTCTAATGCATAAAATTCACTCAATGATGACTTTAATAATCTTATTTGATTTTTTTGAAGTTAAACCTTATTTATTACCAATGCAATAAATCCATAAAGTTTGAAAATCTCACTTTATAAATTCACAAGACCCTAAAAATTGATCCAAAATAACTTAAGGGACCATTTTGTAAATTTTGAGTTTTTTGGTCCTATACTGTGCTGGCATTAGCAACTGATGTCAACACTATGAATGCTGTATTAGCTTGTGCATTACAAGCGATAGACGTGCATAGATGTGCGTCACCTCCTTTGGCGCATGGACCTCATACGCAATATACATAAACGAGCCAACCGCCTTTATGCACATATGCCACATGCACTATACATATATCCAATGTTGGCTTTTGCATGCACCAATTGTACACGCATGCTAGATGATGAATGCATCCTAGAAGCACCAACGTGGCTCTTTCTAGCAACAGTGTGCTTCTTCCACTCAATGCTTCTTCAACATTAATTCAAACAAAAAATATGCAATTTACATAAGCCAAAACATATTAATCTCTCTTATTTCTTTATGGAAAATTTTGAAAATCTCCATTCAAATTCCTACAATCATGGAACCGCTTTGATACTACGTGTTAGTTATAATACAACTTTAATAATGGACCTAGGAATAACCATGAATTTGTATTAACAGAGAAAATGCAAAGAAAATACTTGTTTTGTTATCCATTGCGTGATGAACAAGCTGATAAATTGTTTGAACCTCAATGTTTAAATAAGCTCCTAAAACTTTCGATCAATCTTTATAAAATTTTTGTATCTTTATACCATTAACATCTTTCTGTGCCTTTCTTAATGAGTGAGCCTCATAACGAATTAGAAAAACTGAACATTTACAAACTTACTTAAGCAAACCACAGGAGACTTTAGTAGCTATTTATAGTAACTTTATTAAGCCTCTCCATCATAAGCCCAATACATAATCAATCTGTACTAATTAGAACTCATTTTTTTTGTTAGACTTCAACCCATTTAACCAAATCTTTTATTGGACTTCTTTATTATCTTTACTTTGGATCAAATTTGATTTTCTTAACCTTAATTTTATAAAAACTTATAATTAATAATTGTGCAATTAACAAAATCACTAACAATTACTTCCACTTGTTCTAATATTATAGAAAATAATAGATGGAAATTTTAGCATTGTTAGTCTTTCAAGTTAAAGAGAGGGCTAGTTAGAAAGTATTTTCATTCTTCCAAATTCTGTGGTAATGGGAACTCCCAACTTTGAAATTCATACTAATTATATAGTTACCCAATTAGTATTTGTACCTACTTCATGATTTCTACTATTGCTCATAACTGAAGTTTATTACAGGATATACTTTTGAGTTTGAAACAGATGGTTCTTCAGTGAGCAAAATTGGTCATGAAAAAATAACTTAAAGCATTGATTTGAAGATGCTTCGAGCTCTTTGTAAGTTTTACATTGATGCTTTCTATCTTCACATTAACTGACCACAATGAATTTTCCACCATAAAAACTAGAGGTAAAGAGAGGCCAATGAGATGATGCTAAATTGCATTAACAAGCTCTTATTGTTTTGATTTAATTCATAATGATGTTTAAGGAATTTCACTTGTTATTTCTCATGCTCAATATAAATATTTTGTCAAATTTATTTACAATTTCAGTCAATTTACTTGGATGTATTTTTTGCTATGTAAATAAAGTATTTTATGCTTTTTAAAAGTTCCTAGCCATGATCGAAAATTAGTTTTCTAAAAACATCAAAGTTCTTTGTTCTGACTTTGGTGGGGAATACATGTCTCAAAAATTCCAAGAGTTCCTTTAGCAAAAAGGTATTCTTTCGACCCTTGAACTCAACAACACCGCCATGCTTTTAACTTAACATCTGCCACTACCACTGCCACCACCTCCATCACCACCATCCATCCACCCTTGCCATTGCCAAATCTCAAATATACTTCCACAGCCACTACAAAATGAACTTTGTCGATAGAGAGCTTGTCCTCCTTTTCACACTCCAAAAAAAAACCCTAGCTTTGTCGCTTTGTTTTTCCAGATCTCTTGCACAAACCTGCAAACAACCAGAGAGAATTTAGTTTCCAAATCACAAATGGACACTAATTTTCCAACCCTTCTTTCAACCATCAAACAAACCACCTTTCCTAACCCTAACTCAACCCCTCCCTCCCCTTTTAAACTTTCTGCAACACTTCCCTCTTCCCTATCCTTTTCTAAAACTATCCCCCTCCCTATCATTATTGCTCCACCCAAGGTTCTATACCAACTATTAGAGACTTAAGTAGAGGACCTAGTAAAACATGGAAACAAGTTGATGGAGATAACTCTGACTCCTCTTTGGTGTTCAACCCTCTGGTAGAGATTAATGGTAAGCTAATGGGGCTCCTAGCCTAGATGTTTTGTAGTAGGGAGCTAAGACATGGGAAGCTACTCTTGTTGGATTTTTCATTAACAAAAGCCTACTTTTCCTATTATACAAATATGGGCTTCGAGAAATTAGAAACGAAGAGGTCTAATGGAGGTAATGCTAACTCAAGAGGATAATATAATCTTTACCTTTTCTTCCAAATCGGAAACTCAAAAGGTAATAGAAGAGGGCCCATGGCAAATCTCTCAACTTCCATTATTTCTCCAAAATTGGCAATTGGGAATGGAGTTAGAAAAAATCATAATGAAGAGTATATCCCTATTGGTGAACATTCACAATATCCCCTTGGAGTATTGGACTACAAAGGGGTTGAGTATGTTTGCGGGCTACTTAGGGAAACATATCTGTATGGATGAAAATACTGCATTGAGAAAAATAGTTGGATTTGCTAGATTATATGTGAGTATGGTTATCCCTAAGGAAATGAAGGATAGCATCCCTATCTTAAGGTTGGTTGATGACAACTTTCTTAGTGAAGACAAAGTCTTAGTGACTCACTAATAGAAACCATCTTTTAAAGCTCAAGGTAAAGAATGGAAACTAACATGTAGAGTCTTCATTAAAGGTGACTATTAGGAAGTGATAGGTATAGAAAAGAATGAGTCTGAAGGAATAGAAGAGACTGAGGAAGTAGAACAAGTAGCGGAAAACTAAGATATAGTTCAGTCAGTTAATGTCTCCCCTAAAATAAGGGAGTGCATTTTGAACGAGAATAACCCTGTTTCTATTTAGCTCAAAGAAGTTCATCATAATCTATTAGAAGATTTCTGTAAGTCTTCAACGAATAAAGGAGGAAATGTTCTGAAAACTAATGGTACTATTCTAAACAAAGGAGTTTTAGTTGTTCAATAAAATGAACAGTCTATCAAGGGCTACTTTGAAAAATAGTAGTCATCAAGGGGAGCAGTTTGATCAAGTCATCTTTCGAAAGAGTATTAGGAGCAATAGGAAAAGCTCTAAAGGGAAATCAAATTGTCTATGAATTTGATTATATGGAATGGGCATGGAATAAATAATCTAATACTTTAAGGGATTTTGTGCTAAAAGAAAAGCCTTAAGTTTTTTGTATGTTGGAGACTAAAATCATATAAGTTAATCTAAATAAATTGGATTGTCTAGGTAGCCACTGGCAGTTCATAACAAACCATTAAAGTCATGTATATGGAAGAATTATTATAGCTTATGACGGTGATTATTTGAAAGTGGAGGTTCTAGAATCAAGTCATCAACAGATTCACACTAAGCTTTATTTTAAAATAGAAAATTCTTAGGTTTTAGCTATTTTTCTCTATGGATTCAACACCATGTTCCAAAGAACTGACCTTTGGAATTACCAAAGAAGGATTAAGACTTCGGTAAATTCCCTTTGTGTGGTTTGTGGAGATTTTAATATAACTTTGTTCAGATTAGAGGCTAAAGGTAATTGTAATTTACTCAACTACTCCTCTGATATGTGTGATTGTATGTAGGGGATGGAACTTTTAGATCTAAAATCTGAAGGTCATAAGTTTACTTAGATAAATAAGCAAAGTTTTATTGGCACATCAGGAAAAAATTAGATAGGGCTTTGGTAAATGTGGAATGGATACGTACCTTTTCATGAAGCTCTGTGAAATTCTTAGACCCTGATATCTCATACCATATTCCTATAAAGATTGACAATTTGTTCATTACCTCAAGAGTCCATCATCCTTTCAAATTTAACAATTTTTTGGTTAACATAAAGGGATTTCAAGAAGAAATAGTGAAGGGATTTGAGCATGGATGATATAGGACTAAGCAGTACAGATGTATCCAAAAGCTCAAGGCTATAAAACATGAGCTGAAGATTCTTAATTGCAAGAGAGATCTAAATCTTTCTAAGGAGATTGAACTAACTAGAGACAAACTCTGATCCATTCAAAAATCATTGGTAGAGAATCCCTTAGATGGTGCTTTAGCTACAACAGAGAAGAAAGCTCTTAAAAATTACTTGGAAGTGGTCGATAATCAATGTTCTTTATTAAAACAGAGAGCTAGAATTAATTAGATAAAAACATGGAGATAGATGTGGTAAGTTATTCTTCAATTCTATGTTAGCTCGAAATAATGCCAATAGAATCACCTCCATTAAAACTGAAGCTGGTGTGGAAGTTTTCAGATAAGATAACTTAGTTAAAAAAGCTATGAATTTCTATAAAAATCTACCAAGCTTAGAAGCTCCCCCATATGAGTTGGTTTATGATCTTTGACAGTTTGTAACCACTAAAGTTCCTGATCATGAATTTTCTTGGTTAATAAGACTTAGTACAGATTAGGAAATTGAGAAGGTTGTCTTTAACATGAATGGCTTTAAAGCTCCAGGTTTGGATGGCTTGAATGGATTTTTCTATCAGAAAACTTAGAATAGTTTGGGGGGATAGTCAAGGAGGCAGTGAAGGAGTTCTTCCTAAAAGAGGTTTTACTAAAAGAAATAAACAAGACCTTTCTTTGTCTAGTCCCTAAAAATTCTAGCTCGGATACTTGAAGTGACTACGGACCTATTTCATATACGCATTTTCTCTATAAGATCATTGCAAAGATTTTGGCTAATAAGCTGAAGGAGGTTCTAAAATATCTCATTAGAGAGAATCAAGGAGCTTTTATGTCCAACAGAGATGTAGGGGATAATATCTTTATCGTGCAGGAGCTTTTAAAAGGGTATAATTTCAGGAGAAGTCCCCATAATTATACTATGAAATTTGATTTATAAAGAGCTTTCTACAGTGTGAATTGGGGTTTTATGCTAAAAACTATGGAGATAATGAAACTTCCACTAAGGTTCTTCCACTAAGGTTCATCAAGTGGATTTAAGAATGCATTTATATTGCTTCCTATAGGATATTGATAAATAAGGGCCCCACGAAGGTGTTTAAAGGCAAAAAAGGTTTTAGGCAAGGGGATCCTCTATCCCCTTACCTATTCCTAATATGTATGGAGGTTCTCTCTCAGTTACTGAAGCACAACAATTTTATAGACCCTAACTTGATATTTCAGTCTAAATGTAAGAAAGTTTTTCTAACTAGTTTATGTTTTGCAAATGACCGTATTCTCCTAAGCAAGGCTAATGTTCATTCAGTCTCTCTTTTGATAAAAACTCTCAATTTTATTTAAGGATCAGGTCTATATGTCAATCAACACAAGATCTTTCTTGTACTCTCCGAAAGTCTTCTCACCTCTTAAATGCCTTATCTCAAGCTACGGGTATCGAAACTAAAGTTCTTCCTCTCCTCTATTTAGGGATTCCTATCTCATCAAGGAGGCTTAGGTTTTGTAAATGTATTCCTTTAATTGAAAAGATCCAAAAAATATTAGGGACATGGGACAATAGAGCACTATCCTATGGAGGAAAACTTTAGCTACTGAAGTTGGTAAATTTGTCTATGAATACTTACTGATGTTCATATCTTTGTCTCTCTAAAGGGCTGATTAAAATGGTAGAAAACTGATGAAGCAATTTCTATGGGGGGGAAAGGGAATGGAGAGAAAGGAATAGCCAAAGTTAGTTGGAAGATAATCTGTCAACTGAGAGAGGAAGGAGGATTAGGGCTGGAGTCAATATCTAATAAAAATAGATTTCTTATGTCTAAGAGGATATGGAGAATCCTAAGTGAAAAACAATCTATGTGGACTAAATGGATTCAATCTTATTTATTAAAATAAGGGAGTTTTTTGGCTCTCAAAATCAAAGACAACTATACCTATTTTTTTAACCAACTTCTTAGAATGAGGGAGGAGATGTACCAACACATTACATGCCAAATAAGGGCAGGAGAAAGAATTTCCTTATGGTATGGCACTGGAAAGGGAATGGACCTTTAATGCAAAAACAAATGGCAAGATCCTATTAAATCGATTCCTTAAGGATACTAAGCTCCAAAAAATAGTTAAGAACGAGAATTGGTCCCTTTCTTCAAATAAGTCTAGACTTTTGCACTTTCCTCAATTTAGAAGTCATAGGGAGAGAGATATCTACCTATTGAAGGGTATTCCTATTTCTGAGATTATTGTTAAGGAAGTCAGAAAGATGAGGGAGGGGTCTGTATATCGAGTAGGATGGGATGCATTGATCTGAAACAAGGCCCTTAGACCTAATGTTAGTTTTTTGCTTTATATGGGACAGACTTAGTACCTTAGATAGGCTGAAATTCCTAACTTCCACTAAGCTACATATCCTATGCAATCTAGAGGATGAATGTAACATCCCATCATCGATGGGAGGGTTATTTTGGTAATTGGGACGGGTTAGGATTTTGCATTGCATATTATTGATATGAGCATTTTTCTGACCTCTAATTTTATAAGAATAAGTCATTCTGCACATGCTCATATAGGTACATGCATTCATGACATTTTTTGGCGTTTAATTGTGATTAAGATATGATTTGTGAAATTGAGATAATTATGTTAGATTATGATTTATTGGGAATTATGGAATAATTGGATTTGAATAGTTGAATTAGAATGCCTTAAGAGTGATTGTCAGTTGATAGCGACCCATAGGAAATTTTCTGGAAAATTTGGGAGTAAAAGTCTGGACCGGAATTTTTCGAGTGATAGACTGATTGACTGTATAGTACTGAAATAATTGTCCCAATGGTAATGGGGAAAATAGATATTGGATTTTAGGAATAAAAATGATGAGCCATTGGAATTTAGAAACAGCTTAGACCAGAAACGAGTTTTGAAAAGAGTTAGAGTTTTAAAAGAGTGTTTGAAGGGAAGAGAGTAACCCTTTAAAAGCCTTAGGTTTTGAAATTTGGTAGAAATAGCTTATCTCCTTCCTAGGGCACGAATCCTCCTTTCTTCCTTGGTGATTTTCGTTTCCCCCTCTTGGTGTGTGATCCTTCATTGTTAGCTTGTTACTCCCTCTCCTTAGGCAAAGCCTAGCGAAATCCTTAAAGAAGATAAAGATTTGTGAGATATTGGGTGAGGACCGTGGGTGTTAGGGCTTGGAGGAGAATTTCGGAGATTTGAAGATTTAGGGCTTGATTGGTAAGTAAAAGGGTTTTAATGTTGTTTTAATGTTGTTAGAATGCATTTATTGTGTTTAATGTGAAAGATTGGATAATTAAGAGTGAGTTAATGCTAGTTTTACAGTGAGAAATGGCAAAAAATCGGTCGGAGAAGATGGAGGAGCCCCGCACATCGCGACGTCTGAGAGAGGCCTTGCCGTGACGAGTAAATAAGTACTCGCGGCGACAAGCGGTTAAATCCTCGTCGCGACGAGCAGGGTGAGACGCCGCGGCGAGCTTCAATTTTCTGAATGGATGTGTTTTAGTTTGTGGAGCATAACTAATGGTGTAGACCTCCAATTGAGGTGATTCTTAATTTGTTATGAACTAGAGAGAGAGGTCTACAATTGAGGTAAAGAATGAAATTTTGAATTTAAATTAGTAGGATCTCAATCATTAAAAGTAAGTCGAATATTGTTTCTTATTGCAACCTTAGGATAGTTTCCTGTTAATTGGAGTATGACTTGGGGTCTTCAATGGGTGAATTTGACCAAATGAATAGGTTTTCTTGGTATTATTTTAGGGTGCATGATATGGTGGATTAAACTGAATTTTAGAAATGCAATGAGTCTTTATTGACCAATTAAGGGAAAGGTTAGATTTGGACAAAAGATAGCGGAATTGGGATATAGCGTCGGAAAGTCATGAACGTGCATCGTACATCTTTTAATAAAGACATGTGCATCATTGAATTATTCTGACTGAGCATTTTAGTAATGGGTAATTATTTAACTGTTATAGAGGCACCGTTGGATTGTCATTCCACGGATATTGTTGGGACTTCCAAAACGTAGCTCGGAAGTTACAGGTGAGTAACCTAGTTGGTTCCTCAATTTTTGATTGTTAAATGCTCTGTAAACTGTCTGCGAATGTGAATTGTATGATCATGTGAATGATTAGGATCGATACGTTTACTTTTGGTCAATCGGATTTGATTGCTACGTGATTCTGAAGAATAGTGATAAATGGGTTTTAATGGCAATGTGACTGTGAATTATGGGACATTTTGCATTTCATACATAAATGCATGAACAGATAATGATAGTTGTGATCTGAGTCGTCACTGATACTGAAACGAGCCTTGAGCTCGAAGGGAATTAGTGCATACCCAGAGGGCTCTCCTACTCCCTAGACGCGTCTACTGAACACTGTACATTGTTTAAGCGCTCGGTCACAACATTGAAATAAACTGGAAAAGAGTCACATATGTATTGCATATACATTGTGATGGATTGAATTCAGTGAATGGAAAATAGGCAAGAGTGTATGCTATAATTGTGATAACTGATTTGCGAAATTTCTGAATTCTGTGATTGTATGAGAAATTGTAAATTGCTATATGGCTTTTTGAATATGTTATTGTGATGTGTTGTACGCTATTTGCGTAATGCATGAATTGTGTGAACCATCGATGATGGTTTCTCATTGAGTTCGCAAACTCACCCAAAATTGCTTCTATTTTTCAGGATCGATAGATTAGACTCCTAGCTCCAGAGATAGACTTTCCCTGCTATGTGAGTGCATTGGCAAGAGAAGTTATGGCACACAGGTCGGTCAGCTGGGATTGATTTTGGGAATGACCTTGTATAGACTTTTGTATCAGATTTCCTTTTTGGAGTAATGTATTGTAAACCGTGGAAAACTGATAGACTTGTCTATATTTCGATTTGATTATTGAAATGAGAAAGTATTTTGGGGTTTTGAAATTTTAGAGTTGTTCTTTGATGCTTTATTATTATTGATGTCATGTGAAGTATAGTAGTGATCGTTCGTAGTGCACCCTCATCATCGGATATGCGTCGGAATGACCTACGGGCGCCCCGGTGTTTACCATGCGGTAAGGGGGCGCTACATTTAGGTGGTATCAGAGCATGGTTTGGCATCTGTTGGGCATAATGCATAATTAGGCTTTAATTTCAGTGAGAAAGGCAAAAATTGATCAGAGTTCTTGTTTGTTATAGGTCATCCGTTCTTGGAGATCAAGTTGATCAACTAGCTGACCTAGGATCAGTCGGAGCTAGTAGAGAGTCCTCTATGCTGCGTTCTAAGGAGTTGCCTCCTAGAGTTCCCGTGAGACGGGAGAGGAGGTACGATAGACTGCGTAAGCAGAGGGCCATTGATTTTTATGGCAGCAAAGACCTCGCTGAGGTTGAGGGATGGTTGGAGAGGACTGAGAGAGTCTTCGACCAGATGGACTGTGACTCTGATAAGCGTTTTGATTATGCAGTATCTCTCCTACAGGGCCTAGCGTATCAGTGGTGGAAGACTATCCCGGACAGTGCCACCAGACCCTGTATTCTGACATGGGAGGATTTCTTGAGGGCTTTCTAGGATAATTATATGCCCAAGGTTTATTTGAAAATGAAGATGAAGGAGTTTTTAGAGTTGAGACAGGGTCAGATGACAGTGACAGAGTATGAGGTGAGGTTTAATGAGCTTATAGGGTATGCTACTGTTCTAATTTCTACTGAGGCTGATAGGTGCCGGAGATTTGAGGGTGGACTCAATTTATAGATCCGTACCAGGTTGGCCCAATCTGACATGGGCACTTTTGTTGAGCTGAGGACTGCTGCAGTTCGAGTTGAGCAGCTGCTGAGACAGACTCAGGCTGAGTCTGATCAGGGATCTAGGGGCAAGAGGCTGAGTGATAGCTAGGGCAATGCTAGCAGAGGGTTCAGTAAGCTCCAGAACAGGACTTTGAGGTCATCTGGAGGATCTCAGCAGTCTGGATTTGGTCAGAGGGGGAGATTTGTTCAGACTGGCAGTGATAGTGGCAGAGGTTCAGGACAGCTTCCTCCAGTATGTGAGCATTGCGAGAGGAGACACAGTAGGGAGTGTCGGTGGCTGACGGGAGCTTGCCTGAGATGCGGCTCGATGGACCATCAGATCAAGGATTACCCCGCCACCTTGGGAGCTCAATCTTCTATGACTGGGAGATGAGGCAACAATACCACGGTGCAGCAGAGCTGTGGGAGTGGATCTGGACTGAGAGGCCGAGGTCGAGCTGAGGGGTCCGTTGTGA
>JANJEY010000002.1:18346795-18356993 GCA_024703695.1 Erythroxylum cataractarum | reverse complement strand
TTTATATGTAAAATATTTAAAAATTATTATTATTTCATATTAATTGTCATTATTATTTATTATTAAGATTTTTAAAAGCATAGTTGATGTAAACAATAAACTAGTAAAGTATACAGTACAATTGTATAATATATCAGTATGGACTATTTTACAATTTTTAAAAAATTTAGGAAATATTTTATAAATTTTAAAAATATCCCGAAACGGTACTTGGTACCGACCGATACCAGTACAGTTATATTCCAAAGTTTAATCCAATACTAAATCCGATACGATATTCATAAGATTGATCGACGAGTCCTGAACTTTTGAATTACCGAAAACTAACACCAAAGAGCAACAACGGGGAGAGAAATATAGATTATTATATACCCTGAATCAATAAAATTAGAACAATATATTTTTTAGCTTATTCCAAAGTCCACCAATCATCATACTGATCTCCTTATCCTTCCCCGGGTGGAGGGGCTCCACTTTTGCATGCTGCTCAGCAAAGAAGTAGCCGTACCCGCTTCTATTATGTTTTGGATGAGCAAGATTCCTCTTTGACGTTGAATACCTGTCGTAGTTCGAGCATCGCCGACGTTGTTGGCAGCAAGACTAAAATCCTTTGATGCTTGGCATGATTGACTCTGTGGTGCCCAGTAAAGAACTCCTTTGAAAATCTTTGAAGCCCACAGTGACACTAACAAGATACTGACTCTTGAATGTTCCATCAATTACTCCTGTTACTGGAGAACTAGCAGATGATGGTGATCTTTCATGGTGGGGCTGTCGCGCGCGTTAACGAGATGATGAGGAGTACCGGCGTTTAAGCTGAATTAGGTTAATTAGGATTTATTGAGATAAAATTAGGTTAATTAAAAGTTACTAAAAATTAAATATAATTAACTATTTTTAAAAAATAAATTTTATTAATGACTAAAACTTAAATTTCAAATAAAAATATTAATTTTATATTACGTTAATATTAAGATAATATATAATAAACAAATATTGATTAAGTTTACATTTTTATTTAAATTATATTTCATTTTAAATTTATTTAATTACTTTAAAATATCAAGATCTAACTTGTAATTTAGTAAAAAAGTCATAGTTAGATTTATATTTAATTTTTGTTATTAAAATAATAAGTAAAGAATTGAGTAAAAATATATTTTTAATAATTAAGATGAATATTACATAACTAATATTTAATATTTTGTAGTTATCACATAATTTAAAAATAATTATATTTTTCTATTTACCTTGTTGTTTATTTTCAATATTTACTAATTACTAGCCAAACTTTTATCTAAGAAGGAGTTGTTTCTCGAAGAAGAAACAACTTTATAAGGATTATGAACTTTATAAATTAAGATGTTTCTTTTCCATAATATATAGTAAAACAAGAATTTTCTTTTTTTCTTCTTCTATTTTTGTATTTATAATATTTTCGGGTTGTCAGAATTAAGATTTTAAATTAAATATACAAATTACTGTATCGGAATAAAAATTTTAATAGACAACATTAGTGAACTACTCTTTTCTTTCAAAATTATGAAAACTCGTGGATGCAATTGTAAAATATTTCTATTAAACTTGGAGTTAGTATAAACTTTATTAAATAGCTAATTTTGTAATTTAACAAATAACACCAATCCCAACCTCTCTGTGGATAGCAGATGGGTTTAGCTTATAAACTTGCTTATGTATCCCTTGGCTGGCATCTTACTACAATCCTCGTGGATTCCATGTGCAGTACTTTGAAGTGACATCTTCTATAATTTTATGTGTCAACATAAATAACGAAACTCAAAACTTAAAGAGCATAAAGAGTGGAGCCAAGCCAAAGATACAAATCTTTTTTTAATCTGTTGAGGGCACCGATGAAAAGGATACTTAATAACTAAAATAAGCGTGGCCAAGAAGCTCTTAAGCCAATTTCTAGCTAAACTCAAACAACTTTATTGTGGACAAACTAAAACAGACATTTGGTGCATCCCATGGTCAACGTCATCATCAAAATGAAGAAGCTGGTGTAGGGGAATGAACTAGTATAGTATGATCACCAGCGAGGAAAGGAGCGTTCGACAAAAGGTCTCTTCTTAGGGGCTGCCCATGGCGCATTAACATGATAAGAAGGTGAAGGTGCTATGCTTGGTGGTTCTGACCAGTCCCATGAAGGTTTAACTGTGATAGCCAGCTTTTGGGCACCTTGCGCACAGTGCTGTGCTACACCGCAAATGTACCATTTGTTTCCTGCTGTTTTCAGTATTATTGTGTCATTCCCTGTCGTTAAGGGCTGTGTTGCTGCTGGTTTTATGCAATTCTGGAATTCTGTTCCGTTAACTGGAATCACAGTGTGCTTGCCAACTGGATACTTGAATACTGCCACCCACCATTTACATGTAGTGGAAATAATATAATTAAAACTTGGTATGGAAAGAAAGAAAGAATCTTGTTCGGTGATTTTTAACCAATACTTATATTTTTAACGCATAAAGAAAAGGAAGTTATTTACTTACTGAGTTTGTCTCCAACCCGGAAGTCCTTGCCCGTTGCCCAAGTTTTGTAATCAAAGTTGATGGTCCAACCAGTTTCATCCCCAACTACAAACTCTTTAGCTTCAGTCGTTACCCCAGCGATGGCAGCAATAAGTGCAAGTGCCGCAACGTATACACTTGGAGAAGCCATGAGTCTGTAGTGAATGATCGCAAGAAATCAGCTCTTGTGATTGTATTTTGAAGGCTGTTTAGAACACAAAGGCACTACTACTGCTACTACAATCAATCATGGTCTTCTAACACATATTTATAGAGTTTGTGGGGTTAATAGGCTGAGTGTTAATATTATAATCGGTGAATTTAATGGCCAAGGACGGCTGACAATTTCAGCCGAATACGGGGTCGGGGACAGCAGGAGTCACGGACAGCACTAAGGCTTGGCGATCATTACAACCAAGAATAAATTAATATGAACTAACTTGAGCTTGTTTTCTAGTAGATGAAATTTATTGCCTTCATGGGTGTTTGAATATATGCAGTACTTAGCTAAATATATAGTTGAAGAAATTCATCCTCACTTCCTAAATACCATTTCAACACTAATCATAACATCTCTCCAATTGGATGTGTTATCCATAATTTTTTTATCCAATCTCATTATTCGCCCCCTTGGGTGTGCTCTGAAAGGGGAATAATAGATATACAGCCTGGAAATTACTTGTCTGTATATACTTCAATCAAAGTGTTACTGCTGATCAAGTTTGTTGTACATTATTGAAGAAGTTTAATTTTTTTTTCCTTTACTTTTATACCATGCATTAAATTTTTATAATTAAAACTTTGCTATTATTTGTATACTTTATATTGCATTTTTCAAAGTTAGGACAAGAAAGAAAATCTCGCAATGATGGAAGCTTCCATATTTACATGTTCATGGTGTGATTAGTAACTACTGGTGACCAACTTGGCAAAAATTGGTGAAGCAGGCCAGCAAAAAAATTGGCGAAGCAGGTGATTAGTAACTACTAGTGACCATCTTGGCAAAAAATGACGAAGCAGGCCGGCAACGGAGAAAAGCTAAAATCATAATTATTTCAGATGGCTATTTGTGATTAGGTTGTAGTCATGGAAGTTTGTTCCGCCAATGCAGACCCTCGTGGAATTCAAAATTGAAAGATAAAGAAGTTCACAATTTTATGTTATTTTAAATTCCACTTCCATTCGTGTTAAGTTTGAAGTATATATGCTCCGCTAGCGCTAATTGTCTAAATTGGGCCAAACTTTTTAAAGTTTGATCACTTTAGAGTCAAATATTTTAATATGCTCAGTTAAGGTCTAAATGTTATTGAATCTTCTTAATGTTAAGCTATTTTGAAAGAAAATTTAGAGGTATCATACACACTCCATTATGGAGCGGCTAGTTGGGTTTTAGATGCCACGTAAAAAACACACATGGCTTACATGAATTTTTAGAAAAGAAAAAAAAATCATTTCAGAATCCTAAATTTATTTCTAATCATCAAACATTCACCCTCTCTCTCTTGAAAACTTACTCAAATCTTGACCGATCCAGCGTCTTACATCCTTCACGCACCATCACTGCCGATCATTTCAATCCCTCTCGCCAATCTGCCTTCTAATAGTGTGAGCTTTCTTTTTAGAAGTGGTGAACGGGTGCTTTAGAACTTCATTGTCAATGATGAAGATATGGTCTAAAAAGGGTAAGTAATTTTAATTTGTGGTTTTTTGGAGATTTGAACAATAAGATTTAAGTGCATAGTTTTCTGCTGAAGTTTTGATGGGGAACATCTTGTAGTTTATGTTCAATGATTTACTCTGTATTAAAGAAGACTTGATACTAAAACATAACTGAGTTTAAAATCTTAATAGAGATGAATAAGGAGTAAAGAATTGATCTTTATACGGTCAAGGTAAATACCATTTCACATTGTCCATTTACAAATAATACATGTGCCCTTTTTGCCTCTTGTCCCCACCCAAATTATCTTCTTGTTTATTGGTTTGGATAGCGTATTGGTGTTACTTATGTGGATAGTGAGTAGTGTTTTGAAAAGGTATTAGAAGGGTAGTGATATACTTGTATTCTTATTAAAGCCCCAAGTTCGTAATAACTCTTGCTCCTGTCTATTTTTTCTCTTTTGTTTCCTTTTAACTTTATAGTAAAACCATATGTTTACTTTAAGGTTTGCATTTCACCATTCTGAGTTTGTCTCAAAAATTAGTTGTGGAATTGGGAATTTTTGTGTTTGAAAGGTTTACATTGCTCACTATTCTCTATATTTTTACTAAAATCCTTCTCTCTCATTTCACCGGTCTTCTTCCCTAAAAGCTTTTTTCTTTCTACAATTTGTACTACATTTTCGAAGACTTTAACTGGGAATTCTTGAGAATAAGCTCAATTAGTAGTTCTATAAGGTACTAAAGTCGATTAGAGGATGCAGTTTGTTGTTTTTTTGGTTGTAATGAAGAGTTTACTGGAAATTTTTTGAAAATTTCATCTTCGACAATAGAGGAATTCGTTTTAACCTTGATTCGAGGTCATACAAGCTGATTTCTTCAACTTACCCAATTGAATGAGTAACACCACAAAATCTCGGCTTCATGAATATTACTTTTTGGGTCATGAATATTATATCCCGAGGTGAATAGTGACACTTGAGACCCAAATTGTATTTTATTTTATTTGGCATTAGATAATATTGTTCAAAGATAGCCCGATGATCAAATTAGAGCTCCAAATGAGTTCGTTTTGGGAGTTTTATCAAGAGTTGACCATGAAGGATCACATACACAGCGGAAATAAAAAAATGCAATCATATATTCATCTATTGCGTTTAATAAACATACTAAAACTAAGAACAGGCAAAAATAAATACCTAAAATTTTTGAGGAATAATTGATACTAAACTTCTAAAATACAAAATCTCTATGCACTCTATACCGAGAAATATATCCCGCTTTCAATAATTGATATGACTATGGTTAAATTTAAAGAAACCTTTCTTCAAGAATGGAGAAAACAATATTCTCTTTTTTTTGTTTATTTTCATGTACGAAAAAAAAAGAAAAATGCTAAGATTATGTCTGTAATACCCCACCCTCTTAAGACACGTACTCGACATCCTGAGTGACGCCCAAGTACGTACCCTGCAAGGGTGATATGTTAAAACTGTCACACTCACAAAAACTCAATACAAAAATTTTTTATAACAATTTTCATTCATGTATATAGAAATCAGTAAACAAACTCGGGCCCATTCTTTTCTTTCATGACATGAAAATCACATTTATTATTATTACACTCAAGATCATTCTCATTTATAACCTTTCCAATTTGGAAAGTTATTACAAAACAGAATATTCAAATACACAAGTTACAATAATTGCAGAAGACTCAATTTGATACAAAAGTAAGAAAAATACAAATACAGATGTCAACTGATCCTGATCGCTACCTCTTACTTGAATGTAATGGCTATACTCTCGTTTACCTAATGGGGTAATTCTTCTAAACCTGAAAAATAATTGTAAATTTTGGGTGAGTTTTGCGAACTCAGTGATGACTCACTCAATCACAAAACATATACCGGCTATGCAATCACTTAATTTACATCATTTCAATCATAATCACATAGCATTATATATCATTTTGATCACTTATTTCACAATTCACATTTAGAGCAATCACACAGTTCATTTTGTTCATTTGAAACATACATATCAATTTTATATGCAATGCACGTGAGACTCACTTTCATTTATTACTTTTTGGTGACCGAGTGGCTAACTATCCTGTATCCATTGTGGATGCCGAGCTCATTGATAACTGTCCCATATCGGGCACATTGATAACTATCCCGTATCTATTGTGGATACTGGGCTCATTTTACATAGTGAGCCTTTGGCTCCTATACTTTTTCTAAGCTTTAAACTCTTTTTTACGTGTTGAGCATTAAGCTCTTTTTCGAAGGCTACTCCGATCATAACTGTCTTTATCTTTCATGCATTCATGTAATGAAATGCATCAATCGTATACGATCAATTTTTCACTTTCACTTATCATTGGACCTTAGTCCGACATTCAATATTAAAGTTGAGAATCACTTTTCTTTCATATGCGGATGTTTAACAATCAAATAATGTATAACTCATTTCATCAAATTGACATACAAGTAGCACTTCGATATCTTTACATTTAGCAAACTCCTAGGACATTTACTGTCTGAAATCAGAACAATCACATTCACATCTCATTCATAATCACAAAATTCATAATATAACCAAACAAACATTAAACTAAGACCATATAAATCTATTCACAGTACGCTCCAGAATAGCAATAGCTTCAATAATCTGGAAACATTTGAACGTAGACGTTTATCTTGCACATAAAAATTATGCAATACACATAATGCACACACACATTAATATTTGTACAATTATAAGCATTCATTTATGCACACGTATGTATAAAAAATATGTACAATGTATATTCATGATAATCCCAGGTATCACTATATCATTCACATCACGTAAACATTTGTATTCCCAAACTCATATAAGTACCATTTATACTTATGGTTTATTCCTTAATAAAATCATTATAATCTAATTTCATAACCCAATGAATCATTTCAGATTTTTCTCAAAACATTGACTTTTATGTATCTCTTTCTTGACCATTTAGACAATGAAAATGAAGTAATTTGGGAACACTTTCTCTTTTAAAATTTTCCTTCTATCTCATAAGTTTCTAATGACACCAAAATCATTTAATTTGGTTCAGTAGTGTGAAAGTTATACTCCAAATATTTTCATACTGCTTTTATTCTAAAACAGTGCCCTATACTCAACTTCCACATAGAAATTGAAATTCTTAGAGTCCGATTCAGAATTTGATTTCTTCATATCATTTGTATCTTTATGTCTCTAGTTTACTCCAAATCAAGAATCAGTCCCTCTGGATAACTACAGAAGAAGATATGTTCAAAATACCAAAGCATATTTAGTATAGTGAAAAGTTTGTCGCGGTGAACTCCTCCAAAGAGGAATTCTCATGAAGTTTTCACAAGTTCAACATGAAGAAACCTAGAGATGGCTGCGGTGAACTTTAACTGAAAGAAATCCTAGCTAGCCTTCAAGTTTGCTGCAACGAAGCAAGGGGTTTTTTCCACGGCGAACTTTCACATATGCATACCCAATTTTTTCCAACTTCAGGTCAAATTTTGGGACTTTCTAGATAGAATTTGAATTTGACTTCTTCATGAAAAATGTAGCTATACGTCTCTAGTTTAATCTAAATTAAGAATCATCTCATTTGGATAACTAAAGAAAAAGTTACAACTAAAATATTGAAACATACTCAGTGAACACCTTCTTACTAACTTCGTCTCTAGACAAAAGGTTCAAAGGATGCATCGGAGTTGCCTAGGTTTCACTTTTTCCATATCAAACTTAGACAACAATTTTTTTGCGTATTTTTGTTGATGGATAAAGATCTTCTCTTCAGTTTGCATAACTTGAAACCTAAGAAAGAACTTTAACTATCCCATCATACTCATCTCAAACTCATTTTTCATCAAATTCTCAAAACTCATGCACAACCTTTTTGAAGTCGCACCAAAAATAATGTCATCAACATAAATTTGAACTAAAATAAAATCATTCTCAAAATTCTTCCTAAAGAGTGTCTTATCTACTTGACCTCTACTAAATCCGCTCTCAATCAAAAAAGTACTTAGACGATCATACCAAGCTATAGGAGCTTGTTTTAAGCCGTACAAAGCCTTATGAAGTCCATATACATGATCCGGATACTTAACATCTTCGAAACCAGGAGGTTGCTTAACATACACTTCTTCGTCTATAAAACCATTTAGAAATGCACTTTTCACATCTATTTGAAAAAGCTTTATATCATGACAAACAACATATTTGTCAAGTGTATAAGAAGTGATAACGGACAAGAGTTTAATGTTCCAATTTTTTTATGAATTAAAGGCATAGTTCATCTTACGTATTGCGTTAAAACTCCTCAACAAAACAATATTGTGGAAAGAAAACATCAACACATTTTAAATGTGACAACGACACTAAGATTTTAGGCAAACTTAACTATACATTTCTTGGGAGAATGTGTGCTACATGCCATTTATTTGATTAATAGAATACCCACTTCTATTCCCAATAACATATCACCTTTCGAAGCATTATATTCTAAACCACCAAATTTTAATAATTTGAGAGTTTTTGGTTGTCTTGCTTTTGCTTCTAATCATTTTAACATTAAAAACAAATTTGATTCCAGAAGCATCAAATCTGTTTTCTTTGGTTTCTCTCCAGATATTAAAGGTTTTAAACTTTTTGATCTTAAAGCTCAAAAGATCTTTACCTCTCAAGATGTTTCTTTTTATGAACATATATTTCCTTTTTCAAAACTACATAATGATATGAAGTTATCTGATAACCAAAATAATGCTCACCAACTTTCTAATTTTTTTTCTTATTCTAAACTAACTCCTAAGTATTTTGCATTTGCAGTTGAAGTTGTGGTTGATCAAGATTATTAGCCACAAAAAGTTATGAACAGATAGTTATACATAAATCTTAGAGACATGCGATGAAAGCAAACCCTACAGTAAAATAACACCTGGAAGCTGGTTGATCTACCTTCTAGAAAGAAAACAATCATTAAGTGGGTCTTCAAAATAAAAAGAAAAGCTGATGGTTCGGTGGATAGATACAAGGCTAGGCTAGTTGCTAAAGGCTATACCCAGCAAGAGGGCATAGATTTTTTGGATACTTTCAGTCCATTTACTAAAATGACTACAATCTAACTTCTCCTTGCATTAATAGCAATCAAAGGGTGGTATTTACATCAACTTGACATCAATAATGCATTTCTTCATAGAGATTTTAATGAAGAACTGTATATCCAGCTTCCTAAGGCCTATGAAGGTAACAGAAACAAGGTTTGCAAATTGGTTAAATCCCTTTATGGATTAAAACAGGCTAGTCGCCAATGGAATGTTAAATTAACTTCAGCATTACTTCAATATGGTTTTAAACAAGCCACTTCAGATCAAACTTTGTTTTTTAAAACTGGATGTGTAGGCTTCATGACACTTTTAGTATATATTGATGATGTTATAGTAGCCAACAATGACTTGGAAGCAATTCACAACATCAAATAGCACCTATATGATGCCTTTACAATTAAAGATCTTGGAGAACTTAAGTTTTTCCTTGGATTTGACATAACACAAATAAAGCAAGGCATTAATATTTGCCAAAAGAAGTACACATTGGACTTGGTCAAAGACACTGAGTTTTTAGACTCCAAACTAGTATCAACATTGATTTTACCAAAGACAAAGCTCTCGAACGATGCAGGAGAGAAATTGGAGGATGTTATACATTACAGAATGTTAATTGGCAAACTTCAATACCTGAATACAACTAGACCAGACATCATATTTGTTGTCCAATAGTTGGCACAATTTCTTGACTCTCCTACATCGAATCATTTGATTATTGTTTACAGAGTACTATTGGCTCAATGGTGAGAGGCGTCCACTTAAAGTGGAATAAAACCTTGAGGTCTTGGGTTCTAGCCGTGGCTCACCCTTGACCAAAGAGGACAGTACTGATTAAGGTTGGATGCCGCGGTATAACCCGCAAACACCCGC
>JANJEY010000002.1:18228610-18239099 GCA_024703695.1 Erythroxylum cataractarum | reverse complement strand
GGGGGTAGAGGCCACATAGGCAGCATGTTAGGAGTTAGTTATGGAGAGAGAAATTGTGAAGGTAATGGAGGGATATACAGGAATCGGATAGAGAGGGGAGGATTATCATTTCTCATACTGTCAAAATACAGATATTGTATTGGCCTGGAGCTATTTTCCAGGAGGGGTTCTATTACTGAACTTATTGAATACGTAAATAATACCAATCTCAACTCATATTCCTATCACTGCTCAAATTTATAACCTTAGACGTACGGTTTGACTGTAATCTTTATTTTTGCAGGCTAAGACTAGCCCACCCCAGAGTGGAAGAATTTATGTAAATAGAGCACAAGAGGTGGTTACAACTGTGCTGGCAAAAGGTTCAGCTATTCGCCAAGATGCAGTGAATAAGGCCAAGGCATTTGATGAGAAACATCGCTTAACTGCTAGCGCATCTGCTAAAGTAATGTCCTTTGACCGCCGAGTTGGCCTGTCAGAGAAATTAACAATTGGAATTTCGGCTGTGAACGAGAAAGTGAAGACTGTTGATCAAAGATTTCATGTTTCCGATAAAACTATGGCAGCAATATTTGCAGCAGAGAAGAAAATAAATGACACAGGATCAGCTGTTAAATCTAGCAGGTTGAATATGTTTTATGAGATTGATCTTTTGCTTGTTTGTTGCAGAATCATTTAAGTTCAGTAATCTTACTTTGACCTTTAATCTCAGGAACTTTTACGTGCATTCATCTTTTTGCATTTCTGTTTGATACAAGTGATGAATCTGTAAGGGATACAGGCTTTGGAAAACTTTGTTTTTATGTTGAGTATGTTAAAGACTTGGTTCAACCGTCAATCAATTTATGACATTCCTGGAGATGTCAATGTTTTACCTAGGACTAGGAATAGTTGTAAGAGCCAAATATACAAATCTTGTACTTTTCAGGTCTAAATTACTGTCTGATTGCTTAGTTGATTTGCATAGGAAAGCCTTTTGGAGTAACGCTTAACATCAACAGTTGTCAACCGCCGACTGCTGTTGACGTATAAAATACCAGTCCAACTCGTAGTTAGAGCTGGGATTTATTTTAAGTCCAAACTGTTTTAAAGAAACATTTTTATGGTCTAGTCACCTAGGCTTGCTATTTGATTCTTCTTATCGGATTTTGTTTTGGGAGTGTATTTTACTTGTTGCTGACAGGTTTAAGCATCTTTAAATGTTTGCTTTCTGGATCTATGTCCTAAAATTGGATACAAGCATATTTCTTGAGAAATACAATGAAGTGATGTGATATTTAGCAATTTATCTATTTTTCTATCTAGTTTTTCCTTCACTAGTTGCTTGAAACAAAATATCTTCATTTACATTTTGACGATTCTCTTTAATGGCTGCTGATTGCTGATTTGACATTACTTCCAATGCAAAGGGAAGTATATGAAGTGATGAATTGCTTTGTTCCTTGACAGATATGTGACTGCTGGAACAGCTTGGCTGAATGGTGCCTTTAGTAAAGTTGCAAGGGCTGGGCAGGTTGCGGGTACAAAAACAAAGGAAAAGTTCAATTTAGCTGTTTCAAACCTGACATCGAAGGTATGTTTTTGTCGTTGCACTAATGCTATGATATGTTTGTTTATGAGAAATAGATAGTTTCTCTGGGTCTGATTATATGTTTGATGCATATGGAAATTGAAAACTCATCTTAGATGATTAAATTCTAAATGAACCTTTGAGGCTTTTACTCATATGAGGCCGATGATTTTGAACCCTCATCCTACTCTTTTTTGGCAGTACAGTTACACTAACCCTGCAACCCCTATTATCATTACTGTTGCTATTGATAGCTTTTGTAAATATCAGGCTAAAATATTTTGATGCTAAATTTGCTAATTGAATAATTCCGATTTCATTTGTTGACCCAGGAACCTCCAATTGCTGTTTAAGTCAGAATTTGGCTTCTTCTAAAGTTGCATTCATCACATCATTTATGATGAACTTGCTGATCCAACAGCAGTTCTTCCAGCGACAAAATTTGTAGAAAGGGATGTAGAGTTTTTGAGTCCTAGGCTTAGATAATGTTTGTATCCTACTCCTTGTATTCTCTGTATGCACCTGCAGTTTGATATCATCAATCTCTGTCAATTTGACTTGTGTCTAGTATTCAATATTCTTTCGATTTTGGTTATTATGCAAGTTCCTGCTCCCTTGTAATTTTGTGGACTGCAACATTGATTTCAAATGGGAATGAAAATTTGCTTTCTGATGACGTAATATTTCCTGCCGCCTTAACATGCCAATTTTGCACTAATATATATTATCATCCAAGAAGCAGATTTAAACTGTTCATTTGTGGAATTTTTGCATTTGACAGGCATATATCTGATGTCAATATGATTGGGATTGGCAGTGACTTGGATTGAACTAAACGTTGAATAATGGGGAATTGTTGAAATTAACGACTGTTTATGATTGAGAGGATATGAGCCATCGGTTCGACTCCAGTGGTAGAGAAGGATTGTTTGACGATTTATGTAGGCTTAGTCTATGCGAGAAACTCTATATACCCCAAGAAAAATCGTAAACGTCTTGGAAATGGCTTAGTCTATGAGAAGATTCTTGCGTGGATCAATGCCATACCACAAGAAAACGTATCGTCCCCTGGCTTGGCTTCCAGCATCTAAGCACACCTCATTCACGTTTTTGCTTATTTTGGTAGGAGTAACGTGTTGCATAGACCATGGAATGTGCTTGTCTCGTTCTACCTGCAATGCCTATTGGCGTCCTTGCCACCGCTTTGTTGATTGCTTTGACGATCACTTTCGCGTGGTTGTGTTCATGTCCTTGCGACGACAAGTCTAGTAGAAAGTGTCTCGTTTTCCGGAAAAGGTAGGGACAGTATAGGACTACTTAGTTCCTCTCCCTAATCGCATGTATAGTTGAACGTATATATTATAGACGACCTCATTGTATATTCAGTCTCTTAATCCTTCGAGTAGTTAATTTCCTCTTATTAGATGCATATTGACAATGTCAATGTCATGCTAAGTGTCACAAAGGTTTTCTAGAAACTACTTATACAGAAATTGCCCCTACTTTTTGCATGACAATTTTACTTGGATCTGTTTAAGTGAGATTTAACATTTTCACGTGATTATTGACTGATAAAATTTTGTTTTTGAACGTCTCACAATTTTTGAAGTGTTTAACTCACAGACTTGTAAGAATACTACAAAAATCCTAAAGTATTAATGACAACAATAAATATACAAGAGTTACGGTAAAAGTAAACCTTTATTACTTCTCTAAGAGTGTACAAAGAATTGCTCTCTCTCTCTCTCTCTCTCTCTCAATGTGTTCCCTTCCCACCTATATCTATTCGCTAATAGGAAGACTTAAATAAGTTATTTATAGACACTTTTGGCTTTATAATTCAAAATCCTAATGAAACTGAACTAACTAAATCGTCTCTATCTCACAGTAACTAATTGGATGACATCTCTATCCAAATGAGTCTCTATCTAATAGGATTTAGCTATATCACAACTAACAAGATAAGAAATTACATTTAAGTAGGAATGATATATTCATATTTGTGAAGAATTCTACTATCTTTAGATGATCCACTTAATTTTAATTTTTTAGAGTTGATATTTATCTACTATGATCTTATTTGCAACATTATCAAAGATCTCCCCTTGATCTCTATCTATTAGTGACGAGTCATCCAAGCCTAAAGCCTTTTATAGCATACTGGTTCAGTCTAATATTTACTCATGTCAAGCTCATTAATCACAATTTGTCTATTTAAACACACATTAAGTCCTTAGGATTCTCATGACCCCCCCATATATGTGATTTAGCTAATCTTCAACCCAAGGTTCATCTCAAGCTATCTTTTGGTCTCAAATCTAAATCTTATATCTCGTTAAAGATTTTTGCCAATGTACACCAATGCATGTCAACTCATCGACAATGCTCGTTTTCCTTACTTTATCGTATGTCTTTACTTTTTCTGTTGCCCCGAGTGTCAAACATTGGTCAAGGCTCCCTCATGCTTGTACGATTCCATAATTAGTACTTAAAAGTCTAACAAATCACCTCCAATAATTCAATGCTCTCGTTGGAATAATCCATAGGCATGTTATCTTTTGGCATCAATGTTTTGATCCCACATTGGTGGGCTATTAGTACTAATTTTTATCCCATATTGATATATTATCAAATGGTGAGTAGTTTGAAAGCTATAAAAGAAGGGCTCTCCCCTCCCATTGATATCTATCCCAAATTTGTATCTCTTCTCCTATATTTAAATAAAAGCGATCCATTTGAGAGGTGCTAAAAGACTAGGAGCATTTGACCGAACTTCGTTATCAAATTTTCGGGTGTATTCTTTCTTATCACTTTTATTATTCCGCATTTATTATTTTGTTTCTTTTCAAGTTGTAGTGTAATATTCAATATTATTTGTCAGGCATATTTGTAGTATTGTGTTCAATTTATTTGGGTATATTTACTATTGTGTGTATACACGAGTTAGGTTGTGATAAATACATTATGCACGTAATTTCTATCTAGGAGGTCTGGTTTTAAGTGGGATCGTTTATAACCCCTCTGTCCTTTTTTGAGACTTTACATGGAATGATAATACTGTTTAGGAGGTCATTGTGATCTTTCTTGGGTATTACAGAATCGGTTCACTTCACTAGTTGTTTGTTTTAGAGAGAAAATTACCTGATTTTTCCAACAAATGGTATCAAAGCCAAAGGTTCGTCCTTAGTTTGTTTGTAATTTTTGTTATATTGAATACTATATTTTGAGTCTGTAATAGCACATAATGATCAAGAAACACCAAGGACATCGGCTTCCTCATCATCATGGTCGGGGATTTTGTTGTCAAGTTTGAAATTGGTGGTGGAGAAATTTGACGGTACTGACCATTTCGACATATGGCAAAGGGAGGTTTTGGACTCTCTTTTCCAGCAAGGTCTTGACATTGCCATTGATGAAAAGAAACTAGAAGATGTTGAGGATAAGGATTGAAATATCATAAATCGGTTACCATGCGGAACAATTCAATCGTGTCTGTCCAGAGAACAGAAGTATGCTTTTAAGAACGAGACTTCTGCACACAAATTATGGAAGGCATTGAAGGATAAATTTCTGAAACAGAGTGGTCAGAATAAGCTCCTTATAAAGAAAAGACTGTTCTGATTTGATTACCAACCAAGTACTACTATGAATGAACACTTCACTATGTTTAATCAGATAGTAGTAGACCTGTTGAATTTGGATGTGAAATTTGAGGATGAAGATTTGGTTTTGATGTTATTATCATCTCTTCCTAATGAATTTGAACACTTGGAGACTACGTTACTTCATGGAAAGGAAAATGTATCTTTAGATGCTATATATTCTGCTTTGCATGGTCATGAATTGAGAAAGAAGGATAAAATGAAAAACAAAACAGCTATAGCAGATGAAGCATTGGTAGCAAGAGGTCGTCAGCAAAGTCAGTCAAAAGGGAGAAGAGGAAGATCCAAATCAAAGAGCCGAGTTGCCAAAGATGAGTGTGCCTTTTGTCATGAGAAAGGACACTGGAAAAAAGACTATCCAAAATTGAAGAAGAAAGGGAAGGCTCCAAAAGATGCAAATGCTGTAGAGTGTAAAAATAACGCAGAATCAGATATCTCTTTGGTGGTTTCACCTTTAGCATCACATCTAGACGAGTGGATTTTAGATTCAGGTTGCTCTTACCATATGTCTCCCATACGGGAGTGGTTCTTCGATTTTGAAGAACTCGATGGTAGGGTTGTTTACATCGGTAATGATAATCTATGTAAAACAATCGGCATAGGTTCAATCAAGTTACAGAATTATGATGGATCTACCAGAATTTTGAGGGATGTGCGGTATATGCTGAAGTTAAAGAAGAATCTCATCTCTTTGAGGAATTTAGAATCAAAAGGCCTAGTTGTAATGATGAGAGATGGAATTCTTAAAGCAACTTCAGGAGCACTAGTAATGTTGAAAGGCGTTAGGAAGGACAATCTATAGTATTACCAAGGTAGTACAATGATTGGGATGGTAGCAGCAGTAATTGCACGCAGTAAAAAGGACGTAAAGGTAACAAAGCTATGGCATATGCGATTGGGACATGCTGGTAAAAAATCTTTGCAAACTTTTTCCAAGCAATGATTGTTGGAAGGTACGAAGACTTGCAAATTGGAATTTTGTGAGCATTGTGTTCTAGGAAAACAACGAAGAGTGAAATTTGGCATTGCTATCCATAATACCAAGGGAATTCTGGATTATGTGAACTCAGATATATGGGGGCCTTTTAAGACTCCTTCACTTGGAGGAAGGCATTATTTTTTCACTTTTGTTGATGATTTTTTCAAAAGAGTGTGGGTGTTTACTATAAAGAAAAAAGATAATGTTCTTGGGGTTTTCCTTGGATGGAAAGCTCATATAGAAAACCAGACGAGAAGGAAGGTTCTACTGCATATTATCATGTGAATGAATCAAAGTTAGACCTACGAGTAAAGAAAGCATTATTTATGGGCTTCAATGCTAGAGTTAAGGGATACTGTTTATGGTGTCTAGAGTCAAAGAAGACAATTGTTAGCAGGAATGTTACATTTGATGAATCTGTCATGTTAAATAAGGTAACTTCAGAAGGGGTTGATGGTTCTTCACAGCAAGTGAAGTGTATGTCGAAGCAGGTGGAGTTTAAACAGACAGTGGCGATCCAAAAAAAAAGAACTACTATTAACTCTCCTGTGGTAAAAGAAGATTCAGATGAGGAAGAGGTTCCGACCTAAGAACCTTCGAAGCAATCAGAGTCAATTGCCGCTAGAATGACGAGACTAGATATTCAAAAATTGGTTCGTTTTACTGATATGATAGCTTATGCACTTCCAGTTGTTGATAATGTTCCATCTACCTTCCTAGAAGCAATCCAAAGTTCAGAAATTGGCAGATAGGCAGGTGTAATGGAAGAGGAAATGCAATCTCTTGAGAAGAACAAGACATGGAAGCTGATACAACTACCAAAAGGAAATAAGGCAATTGGATGCAAATGGGTATTTGCAAAGAAAGAAGGATTTCCTCATAAAGATGATATTCACTACAAGGCAAGGTTGGTGGCTAAAGGCTACACTCAGAAGGAAGGAATTGATTATAATGAGGTATTTTCTCTGGTAGTTAAATATTCTTCCATTAGAATTTTGTTGGCCTTGGTAGTGTAGTTGAATTTGGAGCTAGCTCAACTTGATGTGAAGACTGCATTCTTACACGGTGACTTGAAAGAGGAAATCTATATGTCTCAAACAAATGGATACAAGGCTTCTGGTAAAGAAAACTGAGTTTGCAAATTGAACAAATCGTTGTTTGGACTGAAGTAATCTCCAAGGCAATGGTACAAACAATTTGTCAGGTTTATGAAGGGTTAGAAATACACAAGAAGTAAATACGATCATTGTGTGTATTTGTGCAGACTTCAAAATGGGTCTTACATCTACCTTCTCTTATATGTTAATGATATGTTGATTGTGGCAAAGAGTCAAAGTGAAAATGACATAAAAAATGCTTAGTTGAGTAAAGAGTTCGAGATGAAGGATTTGGGGGAAGCCAAGAAGATTTTCGACATGGAGATAAGCAGGGATAGAGAGAGAGGCAAGCTTTGGTTGTCACATATTTGAAAAAGGTATTATGATGTTTTAGTATACATGAAGACTCAAAACTTGTTATTACCCCACTTACTCCTGATTTGAAACTAAGTAGTCAGTTATCTCCAAGGTCATGTGAAGAGCAAGAATACATGGCAAAAGTCCCATACGCTAATGCAGTTGGAAGCTTGATATATGAAATGGTGTGTACAAGACCAGATATTTCACAGGCTGTTAGTGTTATAAGCAGGTACATGCATGATCTGGGTAAGATTCATTAGCAAGCTATGAAATGGATTCCAAGGTATATCCTAGATACCGTAGATGTTAGTTTAGCATTTGAGTAGGATGAATTACTTGGTCAACACGTAGTTCGATATTGCGATTCTGACTATGTAGGTGGCTTAGATAAGCAATGATCTACAACTGACTATTTGTTCACTTTAGCAAAGGCATCAGTTAGTTGGAAGTCTACTTTGCAATTAACAGTGGCTTTGTCTACAACAGAGGCAGAATATATGGCTATTACAAAAGCTGTAAAAGAGGCAATTTGGCTTCATGGGTTGCTTAAAGACTTGGGAGTTGGTCAGAAACAACTTGAGGTATATTTTGACAATTAGAGTTCTATTCATTTAGCAAAGAACTAAGCCCTTCATGCAAAGACGAAGCACATTGATGTTCGCCATCATTTTGTGTGGGAAATTCTAGAAGAAGAGGAGATACTCATTCAGAAGATTTGGGCTACAGAGAATCCTACAGATATACAGACCAAGGTGGTTAAAAGAACCAAGTTTGAACAATGTTTAGACTTGGTAAATATCCTGCACATTTGAGTCGGGCATGATGACGAAAATTTGGAAGCACTACAAGGACGTTTTTTTTGTTTGGTTGAGAAGATTTGTATTTGGTAGGACCAAAACATTGTACCAAGGTAGATATTTGTTATTTTTGGCATCAATGTTTTGATCCCAAATTGGTGGGTTACTAGTTCCAACTTTTATCCCATATTGATAGATTATCAAATGATGAGTAGTTTGGTCGTTATAAATAGGAGCTATCCTATATCGAAAGCTTATGACTTTGGAGGGGATGTTGGTAATTATAAAAGGAGCTCTCCCCTCCTATTGTAAACATCCCAAATTTGTGTCTCTTCTCCTATATTAAATAAAAGTGAGTCATGTGAGTGGTGCTTCAGAGACGTAGGCATAATTGTCCAAACTTCGTTATCAAATTTTCTAGGTGCATTCTTTCTTTATTTCTTTTATTCCACATTTATTGTCTTATTTCTTTTAAAGTTGTAGTATAATATTCAATATTATTTATTGGGTATATTTGTAGTGTTGTGTTCAATTTATTTGGGTGTATTTACTGTTCGTGTGTATACATGGGTTAGGTTGTAATAAATACACCATACACATAATTTCTGTCTAGGAGGTCGGGTTTTAAGTTAGATCATTTGTGACCCCTCCGCCCTTTCCTAGGATTTTATGTGGAATGGTAATACTGTATTAGGAGTCCGTTTGGCGGTCATTCTTGGGTATTACTGAATCGGTTCACTTTACTAGTTGTTTACTTTAGAGGAAAAAATTACTTGATTTTCCCAACATTATGCATATAATTCGCTAATAGCAAAAGGTTTCTATGATAGTGGAAGAGACAATGACATCACTCAGCCTAGTAAATTGTCCATAATAAGGTGTTTTAACGATCACCATCATTGTCCAAATCTAGAGAATGGTAGAAATAAGATGAACTTAATACTTTAAGGTCTTAGATTAGGGGCACAAAAACATTGCCACACCTTTTAGTATCTTAAAAGATAGCTCTTTTATCTAACAGATTGTAAGTGAGATGCCTTTCTAAAAATTCAAAATAAACTTTGAGGAGTATAATGGTATAGGAAACTACACGGATTAGGTGTTGTGCCCAAATAAGTTCTAAAAATACCTAGGCTATCCTACTCGCAATTATACGAGGTAGTTGTAGTGATTACCCAAGGTCATCTTCCACGGAAGTGAAATTGGTTCACTTAAATTAATTTTGAACAAAAAAAAAATGCAACCCTAAACATTATATGTCGATTGTTGAGTGAAGGCTTTGAAAAAAAATCACAAATAAGTCTAAAAAGAAACGATTCAACCGAAAGCAAAGACAAATAGATTAATCGAAATAGAAGACCCTTAACAATTAATTTCACAAATTTAATTTCCTATGCATGGTTAAGGGAAATGATTGGTTAGTTGTCTTACTAAAATTAACAGTTGGGTTCTTACTTAACTCAAATAATGAACTAATCTAACTTTCATATTCAACAAAGTATTGTACGAATTAATTTTGAAAATATGACTACTAATTATCACTTAAGTTAATATATTTCTAGTTCTTAACCTAAGCATCCATAGTTTCTCAATCTATATTAAACTTATCCTCTCAGTCCTCCATTTAATACTAAAAATGATGCAAAGTTTGGCCATTCTATTACATCCATTTAGCTCAGAAATCATAGAAATAAATAAGACAACAAATCCATAACTCAATCATGCATCTACATTAATTCTCAAGAAAAAGAGATCAGCCCATCATAGCATAAACATAGTTTATCATCTCCATACACTTTAGTCCCATGTTACTATCAATAGAAGTTTTAAAGCAATAAAATAGTGAATACTAAATGAATTATGAAAAGATAATAGAGTAATAGTTAGTCAAGGTAACAAAGTAATAAGTTTAGTAAATAAACAAGAAACTAAGCACTAGATGAAAAATACAATGAGCAAACTATTAAGTCAAAATGACTTTATATAAATGATTTTGATGAAGTACAAATAATAATGAAAAGCAG
>JANJEY010000002.1:18115644-18125728 GCA_024703695.1 Erythroxylum cataractarum | reverse complement strand
AAGCAAGAACGAAACAAGCGTGAAGAAAACTCACAGCATATCGATCCTGAACATTTATAGAAGATCAGTTAAACGGATATCCCAGCCAGAGCGCGACACGTGGAGAAAATCCGAACGAGCTCGGACACGCGGAAGAATCCGAGGCGAGGTAAATTAGGGTTTATATAAAAGTTGGAGCTGCGCGACAGTTGAAAGGACATCCATGACAGCTGCACAACGGTTACAAGGACGATCCGATCCAGATTCTGAAAAGCTGTCAGAAGACACGCGCCGTTGACAATAAATGCTCCGCACGCTCACTGATGATGACCACCTGATCCCGTGCAGCGCGAGCTATTGTATAACAAGTGCCAATGCCGACCGATTAGGACACTCGGCCAATTGATCGGGTCAATTTCGAGTCATCCCGAATACGAGCAACAACCACAATGTCCGACCGATCGCCTCGATCACGAGTCGTCCTATGTACGAACTACAAAACCTCTACATACTCCTCTGACATTTCTCTTCGCTCAGACTCGAGGAGTAGGGGGCTTATAGTCGGGTCGGTTGAATTGGGCCCAAACCCAATCATAATAATCCACAGGCCGATCGGTCGATCTCCTAAAGATGGGTCTCACACCCATTGGTTAACCCAAGCCCGATCCATGCTCTTCTCTGTCCGTCCGCATGTAAGAGACTTTCATGCATACGTAAAGACTTAACCATAGCATATGTCCCATATATAAGGTATAATTCCATCGAAACAAAGGTACGCACAATCATAACCTAACTCTCTCAACTTCTACCGCGATCTCACATTCACAAAAGACTGACTTGAGCGTCGGAGGGGCTAATCGGGATGCAACTCCCGGTGTGCCTTCCTTTGTTTTGCAGGTACCGTCACGTTGAAGTCATCTCTGAAAGTGGCCAACTCATGGATCCAAACGGCAACGTTCCGTTATGTCAGAATCCGGCAGAACCACATTCTATATTGCCATCTCCTGAATATTTTGAAAACTCAAAATTGACTATCTTGGATAAAAGTAGAGGTTGCCCAACTTTCGTATCGTTCCTAAACTCGTCTTTGTTACAGCGTGTTCTACCATTTATTATTGCTGTTAGATCTTTCTATATTTGAAAACACGGCCTCTATTAATTTATTGAGGATGTCTTCTACTTAATGAGACTTGCTATGCTATCTTGAAGTCTTCTAACCTCACTTCAAGATCTTTAATTCTTCTTTGTTTAGTAGACAATATTAAGCCGGTCTTAATCAAAGTTGTATTAACAACTTTTATGTAAATATGAGTCTGCTTATGATGAGAATAAAGCTCAAGAAATTGTTTTTGCATGAACTTGTTCTTTTACTGCATAATATTTGAGTTTAAATATATTTAAAAAAAACAATTCTTCCTAATATACTACAACATGTACTTGAAATTAAGACTCACGACGGTATACTATTAATACCTAAGCTAACACGACTTGTCTTCCTCTTAACAAGAATTTTACGTTTTACGAATTAAGTTTTATTTCCATTATTTAAAAATGAATATAGAACATCACTCATTTCTATAGGATAGCGCCCGTTTCGCACTTACAAACCTTTGCATCATAACTGTTTTCTAAAGCACATCCGCTACCTTTTACTCGGTTCGTTTATTTGGAAGAGATCATAATCATGCTTAAGGTGAATCCCAACTTGCAGTGTGGTGTGGAAGAGATAAATAGTTTCCAACCAGATCCCCATTAGCCGTTATCTTTCACTTCTTCGTCGAAGAATGAGAAAATAGATGCGGTATTATGTTATAGACATATATGGTCAATGATAAGAAAAGATGTAGGAGATGACGAAGTTCTTCATAGGTCGGTGCCAAAAGATTTCATCTTTGAGAAAAGCTTGCATGCCCATTTGCCTGGCACCATTAATTCACCCTACAAATCCATAAAACTGGTAAAAAGGGACGGCTATAAAAGCAAAAGCTGGGATGAAGGAATCTTTCAGTCATTAAAAAACAAAAAAGAGGGAGAGAGAGAGAAGGGAAAGTATATCTCTTAACAAGCAAAGTAAAAAAGCTTACTAACTAAAATTATTTCAGGAAAGACATTGTATGTTCTTAAAGATATTCTTGCCCATCAAGTTAAGCATCTTTAAGTGTTTTCTTGTTGCCCTTTACCTCACCACGTTCTGTCCCATTCATCAACAACTAAGACCCACTATACTCCTTTTTCTTCCACCTCCAAACATCAGATATATAGGTATTTTCAACTCGTTCACATAGATTATATATGTATCCTCAAAACACCCTTCTCATTATTTCCTTTGGAAACCCTTTCTTGTTCAGTACTTCCAAATAGTAGCGAAACCATGTAATATTGCATAAGACCGAAGGGAAACTGAAAAAATAAACAATGTCAGGAAATCAGAAACTAATAGTTGAAGTGGTGGATGCTCACAACCTCTCGCCAAAAGATGGACATGGAACGTCAAGTCCTTACGTTGTCATAGATTTCTATGGGCAAAGAAAGCGTACACACACTGCCATACGCGACATAAACCCAACATGGAACGAAACTCTGGAGTTCAACGTTGGTAAGCCATCAAATGTGTTCCATGACACACTTGAGCTTGATGTTTACCATGATAAGAACTACGGACCCACGGGAAGGCATAACCATCTGGGTAGAATCCGATTGGGTTCGACCCAGTTTGTGAAGAAAGGAGAAGAGGCGTTAATATATTACACTCTTGAGAAGAAGTATCTCCTGAGTTTTATACAAGGTCAGATTGGTTTAAAGATCTACTATCAAGATGAAGTTCCTTCGCCTCCGCCACCACAAGAACCACCAGTTACGGCGTCAGAAGTGGAAGTTAAAGTTGAGACGAATGCTGAGTCACCGCCTACAGCCGAAGCTCCAAAACCAGAATCTGAACCTCAACAACCCACGCCGACCACTGAGGTAGAGAGTGAAAAACCACCAGAAAATTCACCAACTGAAGAGCCAACGGCTGAAGCTGCTCCACCTCCGTCAGATACCTCACCGGCACCGGTACAAGCTGAGAAACCACAAGAGTCCGAGCCAACACCACCATCTGAAGCTCCAAAAGAAGCAAGTGATGAAAGCCAAGGAGGCCCACCTGACGACGCCTTGCAAGCTGATGAGGATATTGTTTTGGAGCCAATAACTGATAAGTGGGAATCAACTACACCGGAGATAATGTCGACGACCGAAGTCAAGGTAGCTGGAAAGAGCGGTCAACATCCCATCACAAGGCCAGTGCCATTGGCCCCAACCACCAGCTTCGGTCTTGAATCACAGGAGAGTATTTCAATCGAACGATCTTCATTTGATCTAGTTGAAAAGATGCATTACTTATTCGTCAGGGTGGTGAAAGCCCGATACCTCCCCACCAAGGGCAGTCCAATTGCAAGAATTGTGGTTTCTGGCAGCCGCGTGCAGTCCAAGCCGTCCAGGAAGACGTCATATTTTGAGTGGGACCAGACATTTGCCTTCGGTCGCGACGCACCTGAGTCGTCCTCCATCCTAGAAGTCTCGATTTGGGACTCGCTTGGTGCTGAAATGGGGGGAGGGAATTTCCTAGGTGGAATTTGTTTCGACGTAACGGAGATCCCACTACGGGATCCTCCAGACAGCCCGCTGGCCCCACAATGGTACAGGCTGGAGGGAGGTGGGGCCAAAAGAGGAGACCTGATGCTTGCCACGTGGATCGGGACACAAGCTGATGAGTCGTTTCCCGATGCCTGGAAAACCGACGCAGCGGGCAATGTCAACTCCAGAGCTAAAGTCTACCTCTCTCCGAAGCTATGGTACATTAGAGCTACGGTAGTGGAAGCCCAAGATATCTCACCGTCGACGTCGTCAAAAGAAGTCTTTTTTCAAGTGAAAGCCCAGTTGGGCTTCCAAGTGCAAAAAACGAAATCCGTCGTCACGCGTAACGGCACTCCGTCATGGAATGAAGACTTACTCTTCGTAGCAGCAGAGCCGTTTAGCGATCATGTAGTCTTCACCTTGGAAACCCGACAACCAAAGGGACAAGCAATAGTAGGGGTTGTTAGCGTGCCGCTCACCGCTGTGGAGAGACGGGTGGATGACCGGAAAGTCGCGTCTCGATGGTTCAGTTTGGAAGATCCAAACAATGAAAAAGTTGTGTACAGAGGGAGGGTACAGCTGAGAGTTTGTTTTGATGGTGGATATCACGTGATGGATGAGGCGGCGCACGTGTGCAGTGACTACCGACCCACGGCGAGGCAGCTCTGGAAACCACCGGTTGGCACCGTGGAGTTGGGTATCATTGGGTGCAAGAACCTATTACCTATGAAAACCGTACAAGCTAAAGGTTGCACGGATGCTTACTGTGTGGCCAAGTATGGTCCTAAATGGGTGCGTACAAGAACTGTATGTGATAGCTTGGATCCTAGATGGAATGAGCAGTACACGTGGAAAGTTTATGATCCGTCCACGTTGCTAACCATTGGAGTCTTTGACAGCTCAGAGGCAGTTGAGAAGGAGGCCGACAAAGCTGCCACACGTCCAGATACCCGAATTGGAAAAGTAAGGATACGGATCTCTACATTGGAAACTGGTAGAGTGTACAAAAATTCATACCCGCTGATTGTGTTGAGTAATAATGGGGTCAAAAAGATGGGTGAGATTGAGGTGGCCGTGAGGCTCTTAAGAGCAACTCCCACGATTGATTTCTTACACGTGTATACGCAGCCCCTCTTGCCATTGATGCATCACATAAAGCCACTTGGGATCATCCAGCAGGAAATAATGAGGAACACGGCGGTTAAGATAACAGCCACCCACTTGTCCAGATCAGAGCCACCTCTTCGGAGAGAAGTAGTGCTTTACATGCTTGACTTGGACTCGCACGCATTTAGCATGAGGAAAGTACGTGCAAATTGGTTTAGGATCATCAACCTGATTGCTGGCCTCATCGACATCGTACGGTGGATAGAAGACACACGAGTGTGGAAGAACCCCACATCCACTGTACTCGTACATGCATTGCTGGTGATGCTTGTGTGGTTCCCTGACTTAATAGTACCAACACTGGCATTCTACGTGTTCGTGATTGGCTGTTGGAACTATAGATTCCGATCAAGGGAACTACTTCCACATTTTGATCCCAAGATTTCGTTGGCGGACACAGTTGATCGTGAGGAGCTAGACGAGGAGTTCGATACAGCGCCGAGCAGCAGATCGGCGGACATCGTAAGAGCAAGATACGATAAGTTGCGTACGCTGGGGGCACGTGTGCAGAAAGTATTGGGTGACGTGGCGACACAGGGTGAAAGAGTGCAAGCATTGGTTACATGGAGGGACCCACGTGCGACAGGGATATTTGTGGGATTATGTTTTGTGGTGGCTTTGATACTCTACCTGGTACCATCAAAAATGGTGGCGATGGCATTTGGGTTCTATTATTTCCGGCATCCGATTTTTCGAGATCGGATGCCATCACCCGCCCTCAACTTCTTCAGGAGGCTCCCATCTCTGTCTGATCGAATCATGTAGGTCGTAACTGTGTTGTAGATTATGACGTTAATTAAATTAGTTTGATTTACTATGAATCGAGAATGAAGTAATAAATTGTAGCTTATTTTGGTGATGCAAATGATAAATTACGCCTCAATTTGAACTCAATCAAACTTTGAAACGAGTTTATGTAATCCCAAAAGAAGTCAAGCCAACTCCAACCTAATCTGTTTTTATCTCGACTCTTCATATCATAATTGCTTCAAAAAACTTAAGTTAATGCTTTTGAATCTAAAGCAATGTAAAAAGAATGTCAATCTGCAAACTTATTATTTATATCTTTTTATTTAAAATAGATATATAATTTTACATATTATTTTAGCTTGTCCACAAACTGAGAGTTGCCTATTAGGATGTGAGGGGAGATGATGATAGTGAAAGAGGAAATGCTTTATACCTAGTTCCTACTGTAAGGATTTTGTTAAAGGATGCAAATATTAAATCTAAGGTTTCAAGATTATGGAAGAGTATCACAGAGAGATCGAGCTTGTCATGGATAGGGAAAATGTGAAGGTAATAATAGTTTATTTTATTTGTGGACTAAACTAAGAAATTTTTACTATTGTCTATGTAGAGCTAGAGCGTGCAGTGCACATGACTCTGAAGATAAAAAGACAGTTTAAAAATTGGCATTTTAACTGTTGTAATATTTTTAATACAGACGTTTCATTATATAATAAGGCATAAATGAAAGGGGACAATAAAGCTCTAAAACCTAAATATAAAGTGATCAAATTGAAATTGTAAGCACCAAGTGGAGAAACAATCAAGATCGAGTCAAATTCAATAACTAGAAATAGAGGTATGAAGTGCTTCAACTTCCTAAAGTGAGGATATATAGCTTCACAATATCTGAAAAAGAGAGTAATGATATAGAGGGAGGATGGAAAATATGTGTTTATGAGTGAGAAGGGGGTAGAAGACAATATGCCTAGCTTGGAAGACACTAGTAATGATGAGTATCTTAAAAGGCCCAAAAAAGGAAGGATGTTGATCATTAGGAGCTCATTGAGCATACATGTAGGGTAAGATAATGTGAATGAGTAACAAGAGCATCTTTTTTCATACTAGATGTGTTATTAAGGATTACGTGTGTAATATAATCGTAGATGGATAGAGTTATGCCAATGTAGTTAATGTGGAGTTAGTGGAGTGCTACCAACTACGGAACACCCTAAACCATACAACTTATAATGATTAAATGAGACAATGAATATTAGGTTAGGATAACAAAACAAATGCTAATTTATTTCTTAATTAAGAGTTACAACTATAAAGTATTGTGCGATATGGTTCTTATAAAGGGGCGCATACTTTTAAAGAATTTTTGGAAATTTGATAGGAGAATCACGCATAATGGGTATAATTTAGATCTTCTTTTACCATGAACGACAATTTAATAACCTTTTCTCCATTGTCATCAAAGCAAGTTTGTGAAGACCAATGCAAGATTTATCAAAGTTAGCAAGAAAGACTGAAGAAAAAAATGAGAGCAAACACTAAGAAAAGCTTCATACACTTTTAGCGCAAAAATAAAAGATAACCATACAGGGAAAGGCATGAGGTTGTAGAAAGAATGAGGGGTGTGAAGTATGCATCCTTAGCCAAGTGTTAGATATCTTTGATTATTTATAAACAATCTTACCTTTCTCATGATGTTAATACTAATGCTACATTGCTTAGTGGTATTGTGTCTAGGAATTTGAGGAACTCTTTCAAGAAGATATTTTATTCCCCTTTATAAGAACCATTAGGCATCAAATTGATTTTATTCCACAAGCTCGGATTCCAAACCAGTTAACATATAGAATGAACTTGAAGAAGACAAAAAGAGATACAAAAGTAAGTGGAGGAGCTCTTAGAAAAGGGTTATATAAAAGAAAGCTTGAGACCATATATTGTTCTTGTTGTATTTATACCAAAGAATAATTCCTTTCCACATGCCCAACTCTAACCCTAGATCTGAACTCCTACCATCCTCCATCTGAATACCATAGCCCTTTATTTCGTTTCCAGCTTTCTTCTTTCTTTTATGCCTACAAAACAAAACATCAATATATTAAATTGGTTTCCAAAGCTTAAAATGGAGACTGATTTTCCACCATTATCTACTACCTTTAAAACAACCACTTCCCCAAATCCCCTTCCTAAACCCTCCTCCCCTTCCTAATCTTTTACAGCCCATCCTTCTTCCCTATCCCTCTCTACAAATTTCCCTCCCTCTACCTCTGTCATTCCTGTTAAACTTTCTGTCCCTATTGTCGATGACATTGCTAGAGGACCTAGGAAGATATGGAAATAAGTCGTAGGAGATAACTTTGATTCTTCCTTGGTTTTTAGTCCACCTGTGGAGATAGAAGGAAAGTTAATGGTGGCTCCTAGTTTAGACATTCTACAGGAAGGAGCTACGACTTAGGAAGCTACTCATGTTGATTTTTTTATGGACAAAAGGCATGATTTTCTAGTGATACAAGCTTAGACTCAGAGAAACTGAAAAGGGAGATGTCTAATGTAGGTAATGCTAACTAAAGAGGATAACTTAATATTTACCTTCTCTTTAAAATCAAAAGCTCAAAAGGTAATTGTAGAAGGCCCTTAGCACATCTCCCGACTCCCTTTATTTCTTCAAAATTGGCAAACCGGGCAAGGAATTAAAAAAAAATCATAACGAAGAACATTCCTCTATGTGTGGATATTCACAACATTCCTTTAGAATATTAGAATACTAAGAGTTTGATTATGCTATCTAGTTACTTGGGAAAACCAGTATATATGGATGAAAACACTGTGTTGAGGAAAAAGGTAGGATTTACTCAGTTATGTGTGATTATGGATATTCTAAGAAAATGAAAGACAACATCCCTATCCTAAGGTTGGAAAATGAACGCTCTTTTAGAGAGGATAAAGTTATGGTAACATACCAACAGAAATCGTCTCTTAAAGCTCAAGGAAAATAATGGAAACCTACGGGACGAGTCTTCACTAGAGGCGACTATTGGGAGGTGATGGGTATGGAAAAGTATACTTTGGAAGACAACAAAGAATGTGAGGAGGCAAAACAAGTATCTTAAAATCATGAACCGGCGCAAGTTGATAATGATTCTCCTATACATGGGGAGAGCATTCATGAGGAGAATAGCCCATATTCAGACCAGCAGGAAGGAGCTCTTTATAATCCATTGGGTGACTTAAATAATTCACTAATGAATAAGGGGAAGAATGTACTAGAAACTAGTGGAATTAATTCAAGTGGAGGAGTTCTTGATCCTAAACATAATGAACAAAGCCTATAGAAGGCTAATCTGCAGAGTGGAGTTTCTCAAGAGGAGCAGTTTGATCAGATTATTTCTCGGAAAAAGTAATAGGAGCAATAGGAAATGCTCTAAAGGGAAAAGTAATCTCTTATGACTCTGATTGTATGGAAGGTCCATGGAATAAAGAACCCTTCCAAGCTCAATGCGATAAGGGATTTTGTTCTAAAGGAAAAACCTCTGGTTTTTGTCTTTTGAAAACTAAAATTAGAGAAGTTAATCTGAATAAACTATGTTGTTTGGGTAACAAATGACCGTTTCTTACAAACCACCAAAGTTACGCCGATGGAAGGATTATTATTACTTATGATGGTGAATTCTTGGAGGTTAAGGTTCTGGAATCTAGTCAACACTTTATTCATATTAAGCTCTACTTCAAAATGGAAAATTTCTATGCTTTAGCCACATTTGTCTATAGTTTTAACACTGTGTTTCAAAGAACCAAACTTTGGAATTCTCTACGAAGAATTAAGGCTTCGATTAATGTTCCATGGTTAGTGGTGATTTTAACACCACTCTATTCAAATCAGAAGTAGAAGGAAATTATAACTTACTCAACTATTCTTCTGATATGTTCGATTGTATGTAGGAGGTAGAACTTATAGATTTAAAATTTGAAGGCCATAGGATCACTTGGTCACACAAATAAAGCTCTATTTGGCACATTAGGAAAAAGTTAGATAGGGCAATGGTTAACGTGGAATGGCTAAATACTTTCTCAAAAAGCTCAGTAAAAATTTCTAGACCTTGGAATTTTCGACCATACTCCTATAAGGATAGATAACTTATTTACTACTACCAAAATCCATCATCCTTTTAGGTTTAACAATTTTTTGGTAAACTTGGAGGGGTTTCAACAAGCAATAATGAAGGGTTTGGAGTGTGAGCTCTATGGAACTAAATAGTATATTTGCCTCCAAAAGCTCAAGTATATTAAACAAGAATTGAAGATCCTTAACTTAAAGAGAGGTCAAATTTTCTCTAAGGAGATAGAAACAACTAGAGATAAACTTTCAGTCATTCAGAATTCATTGGCAGATAACCCCACAGATGGTACTCTAAATACAGCTAAAAGGGAAGCCCTTAGGAACTGTAAGTGTAAGTCGACTTGTATCTTGATGTAACTCGACATATGCTTGCACGGTTCTGGTAAGTCGACTTATGTGTGTACAGAACGTTAAGATTGTTAGAGTAGTGCCCTAAAGGCAATCCCCTTTAGCGCGTTT
>JANJEY010000002.1:18022221-18038054 GCA_024703695.1 Erythroxylum cataractarum | reverse complement strand
CAACTTTAGGAGGATCACAGTGGTTTGTTACATTTATTGATGATTGCACAAGAATGACCTGGCTTTGGATGATGAAACCCAAGAGTGAAGTTGGAAGTTTATTTCAACAGTTTTGTAAAATGATCGAAACACAATAAAAGAAAAAAATTCAAGTCTTGAGAAGTGACAATGGAGGTGAATATATGCAGTCCGAACTTCAATCTTTTTTGGCAGATAGAGGAATCATTCATCAACGTACATGACCTAATACTCCACAACAGAATGGGGTAGCTGAACGAAAAAACCGCCATCTATTGGAAGTAGTCAGGGCTGCTCCAACTGAAGCACAAATGTCGGCTCACTATTAGGGTGAAGTATTTTCATATGCAGTTTACTCAATTAATCGGGTTCCTTCTAGGACACTTGAATATAAAACACTGATTAATTGTTTAATGGATACTGAAGTTAGTCCCAAAATTGTAGATTTAACTCCTCGGGTTTTTGGGTGTGCAGCTTATGTTCATTTACATAAGAAGGACAGGAGTAAACTAGAACCAAGAGCTGAGAAATGTATGTTCCTAGGTTATCCTCCTCATCAGAAGGGATACAGATGCTATAATCCTTAAATAAGGAAAATTTTTGTTACTATGGATGTCGTGTTCCATGAAAATGTCATGTTTTTTAAAGGAGAGTCAGAAATTCAAGGAGAGTATCATGAGAAAATTCAGACTCTCGTATATGATGAAAGCGAGAGTAACAGCAGAATTATTGTTGAAGAAGTCACACAACCTACTATTTGTGAACCCGATCAAGAGTTTGAACAAAATCATACAGAAGAAGCGGAGCATGAAGAAGTACCAAACCAGTCGTCCTCCCAAGGTATTTCCATACCCAGAAAAGAATTACCAGATCGCATTACTAGAGGTATTCCAAAGGTTACATATGAACCTGATTTTTCTAGTAAAGCCAAATATCCTATAATTAATTTTACCTCTAATTTGTCTTCATCAAATCTTGCATTTATGAATCAATTGTCTAATGTATCTATTCCTAAAAGTGTACAGGAGACTCTAACTAATCATAAATGGAGAGAGGCAATGAACGAAAAAATGAAGTCCTTATAAAAGAATGAAACATGGGATGTGGTTGAACGCCCTGCTGGAAAGAAACCTATTGGCTGTCGTTGGATGTATACAATAAAATATAATACAGATGGTTCAATTGAAAGGCATAAGGCGAGATTGGTTGCGAAGGGATATACCCAAGCATATGGCATTGATTATACAGAGACGCTTGCTCCAGTTGCAAAAATGAATACGGTTCAGGTTTTGTTGTCCTTAGCGGCCAACCTAGATTGGCCATTAAAACAGTTTGATGTGAATAATGCTTTCTTGCATGGAGAACTATCCAAGGAAGTCTATATGGATTTGCCAGAAGGATGCATAATTGAGAACTCAAAAGGCATGAAGGTTTGTAAGTTGAAACAGGCACTATATGGGTTGAAGCAATCACCACAAGCCTGGTTCAATCGATTCACTCAATCAATGATGTCTCTAGGTTATCAACAGAGTAATCAAGATCATACTTTTTTCTTTAAAAGGAACAATGGGAAAATTACAGCACTTATTATTTATGTTGATGATATGATAGTTACAGGAGATGATCCGGAAGAGAGAAGAAGGTTGCAAGAACATCTATCAAAAGACTTTGAAATGAAAGACCTTGGTTGCTTGAAGTATTTCTTAGGAATTAAGGTTTCAAGATCAAAGACAGGAATCTTCTTGAATCAATAAAAATATGCATTGGATTTGTTGAAAGAGACATGAATAACAGGATGTAAACCAGCAAATACTCCAACAGAAGGAGGATTGAAGTTGTGTGTGAAAGAAGATCAAACTCCAACTAACAAAGGACAATTTTAGAGATTGGTAGGAAAACTTATGTATCTTGCTCATACAAGGCCAGATTTGGCATACGCCTTGAGTACAGTCAGTCAGTTTATGCATAATCCCAATAAGCAACATATGGATGCAGTAACTCGTATTTTGAGGTACATAAAGGCTGCACCAGGAAAAGGAATTTCGTTTAGAAGGAACTCAACTGAACAAGAAATTCAAGTGTATACAGATGCTGATTGGGCAGGTGATCTTAGTGATAGAAATCCACATCTGGATATGTTACGTTTGTGGGTGGAAATCTTGTTACATGGAGAAGTAAAAAACAGAATGTGGTAGCTTTATCATCTGCAGAAGTTGAACTTAGAGGTGTGGTCCTTGGACTTTGTGAAGGATTGTGGATAAATCTTTTTCTTGAAGATTTAGGATATGCATCTACTCGGCCTATTAGTTTGTACTGTGATAATAAAGCAGCATATGATATTGCTCATAATTCCATAAAACATGATCGGATGAAGCGTGTGGAGGTGGATAGATTTTTTATTAAGGAAAAGCTTGATAATAATACTTTGAAAGTTCACAAGATACATTCTGAAAATCAGTTGACAGACATCTTTACTAAAGTTGTGACAAGTCAAATTTTCTTGAAATTTCGTGACAAGTTGGGAATATGGAATATCCACTCACCGACTTAAGGGGAAGTGTTGAGTTTACCATTATTAGAATTGATTTGATTCCTTTGTATTTATAGGATGTATATCTCTAAAATATTTTTTGTACATGATTTCCGTAATCACTTGATAGTTTCCTTTTTATTTTATTAGGCAATGATGGACTATTTTAGTCCCTCTTTCTCCCTGTAAGATGTAAGTATGAATTAATGAAAAAACAGAGTGTCTGAAACTCTTGAATCCAAGTTTTTCTTCTTTCCTGTTTCTGTTAGCAAAGTTTGTCTACATCCGAGGCTTGATGTGACATCTTCGCTCGCAAATGTTATTCATCGTAAGCATTGAGGTTTAAGCGTGCTCGCTAAGAAACCAAATGCCATTTTCATGTCAACAAGCATACAAGAAACAGGTTAGCATAGTTACGGTCGTGTCCTCCATTTTCAGTTCAAGAGTTGAAATTCAAGTAATATCACAATTTACGTTAATAACATTAGATGTAGTAGTACTGTAAACAAGGGGCAGAGGAATTATAGTACTAACGCAGTTCACAAGGAATAATATTTGTCTCAGCTGTTAGGAAATTCTTCAACATCCCAGTACCTAGAAGCCCAGGTAGGAGGGATGAGATTGACTGAAACAAGGTTAGAACACTTTTCCGGGCATAAAAGATCTGGTCCCTCCTACTCATGTTGTAGAATTTCCTGACTGCCGAGACAAATGTATAGAAAACCCTTACAGCATAGAGAATTTGGTGTGCAGGATGGAAGCCTTCAATTTTTCCTAACATCAAGACATTTTCGCTCAGCTGTAGGCTGCAGTTAATTGCATTGACCACTCTAATTGCCGTCGCACTAGAAATGTTAGTCCAAACTTTTGTGTCTGTAAGTGTTGGATTCTTGGTAACTACACCGAAAAGAATAAATCTGAATGGTTATTTCCCTCAAAAAGTGAATCGAAAAGAGTGGTGTTGGTATGTCATCGCCTACTTTCTAAAATTCTTCACTTCGTCAGAACTTCCCCGGGTGTGAATTCTGAGTGCAAGCTATATCATTTGCACATCCACTTACTAGCCATTAGGATCCCATTCATCATCCATTGCAAGAGTCGAACTGCTCTTATCATCATTGTCCTCAGATTCTTGCTGTTCAACCATCTCATTCTCAGTTTCCAGCATACTTTCCTGACGCCCTTCTACTTTTGTTGCCTCTGACAGAACAACTTTCTGATTATTCGGCATCCATTTAGCGCATTCATCCTTACCTCCGTATACATACCTTCCATCATTACCCTTCAGCTGCGTAAAAGCATTAGCAGAAGAAATTCTACAAGAGCATTCTGGTAGTGGGTGCGAGAGGAATGAGATTGGTTTTGACAACATCGATTGCCTGATAATGCGCTCCTGACCCAAGCTTTTTTTCAGATGTTCCCTTACAGAAAATGTCCAATTATGCTTAGGATGGTACATATTGTGACGGATTTCGTTTAAAAGTTTGACAAGAACTTTCCTGTCGGAAACCAAATCAGAATCAGAGAATCATTTCCATGTATTTCAAAATATCTGGTTTACAGTCCCTAATACAAGAAAGACTTCAAAGACAATTCAACATTTTCAGTTATATTCTAACACTCAAATCTGCATCATGTCAAATGTCTTGAAATTACACCAATAAGCACACACACAGCAAATGTAAATGAAACCAGTAACAGTACATCAATTACAAGAAAGTCAGAAATTACTGGAAATAGGTAAACACATCTATGCGAAAGAAGATGTAAACCTGCATGATTATCAACTTCAAAAACTTTTGTACTCTTTTTCCTGGCAAGCACCAATATTTCAATGTGATGTCAAAAAGTTGATGTTTCTTATTTACTGCTGGGACGCAAATATAAATAAATTCAAAAGCTATCGAGCATTGGGAAGAGGGGCATACAATACAAGGAACCTATTTGTCTTTGTGAGAGAAAGCAAGTTGAGCGAATATGTGTACCAGTATATGAAAAAAAAAAAAAAAAAGGAATTAACATAGCAACCAAATTATGGAAATTAAGTGGTAACCAAGGATCTTTTTTCAAATAATTGCTGAAGAATACCAAAGGTCAATTTGCGAAAGTACTTCAGTAACAGAAAGGAAATAAATCAGGTTACTTCGGTTTCAACTACTTCAATTGATCTATGGTAATCATAATTCTAGCAATTTATCCACCGTGCACTTTCAAATTCTTTTGAAACATAAGAGAACCAGATTTACTCTAATGAAGGGATACCCTTTTAATTAATGTAGCTTTTATGTCCGTCTAACTGTCTGGCCGGACATGTTCCGGAAGAAGCCCTGTCATATATCCTCTGTCCCATGACCAAGCTTGAGAAATCAGGCCGCCCGCTATTATGAAAACCAAGAAAGAATGCATCTGCTTCCACAGAAATGATATAATCAAGAACATCCCAAATTAAACTGTGAGCTTGCATCCTCAGATCTACAGGTAAGGGATGGGGTTCTTTGTCAGTCTCAGTAATCCAACCATACCAACCTTCTTTCTATGTCCACAGACGGGTCTATATGGGGGTGGAGGAAGGGGCCTAGGCCGAGGACCTGCCACTTTCCACTCTTCTTTAAGTTGTTCCTCACTTTTGGCAGGAGGTGCTCGAAAAGGATATTCAGGGATAAGACTTTCGGAACCAATCAAGTCACAGAAGTCTTTATACCATAATGTATGATCCAACAAGTTCTCAAACATGGCATGAGGGATGAGGACTCATTGACCACGAAAGGTTTCAGAACCAGCCATATATATAATGGTTCTGAGAGAACATCCCATTGCTCTAAGAAGTCCAACCTGTCAAGAATTTGTGGAGCACAAGTGCATTTCATTAATACTTTACAAGTCAATCAGAAATCAATTGAAACCTTGGCAATGGTCTCGGTCGAAGCATGACTCATGATCAAGTATGCAAAATGAGTTCATTCTCTGCACTATATCTAAAATTTGGAAACAGAAAAGCTGAATTTGATTCTCTTATTTATCTTGTCTCACCAGCATTTCTTTTGAGGATGGTCCCAAAACTTCCTTATAAAGTTGCTGTCCAGTAGACCATATATGGTTGTCAAATTATATATTCACTTTCCATTATTTAACATTAGCTGCCTCCAAAGCCTACTACTCTTTTCATCCGTCTCCATCCACACACATCATACATGTGTAAAAACCACTTCATCTTCCATTTTGTTTGTTGATGAAGCATCACAGAAGGATAAGCATCTATTATGATTCCCATTATTAAAGTCCTTGGATCTACACCCAATATCAAATACCAATCTATAAAAATATTAAGTCCGCATGAACGTGTAACTGAAAGTTAAACCAGGAGCTTACTTCTTCGGGCATAAAAGGACATGAACCATTCTCTCTCGGTAGATGAGAGTCTATATTCAACTCCTCATCAAGGATCCCCCGCTTGATCATTTTTGCTCTTCGGTATTGTATGAGTTCAGTGTGAAGATCCTAAAAATAATAAATAAGTTAAAAAGAAATTTCAGAAATAAAGGTTTTTCATTTTTAATCATCATTCGACAATTCATAACTAGCAGTTAGACCTCCATTTAGAAGTTCCAACTACTGAACTTGCTACTGAGGAAAATCTTATAGATACTGTCAGAAAAAACATATAAGCTTAAGCTAGCTGAAGCGGGGTTGCATATTTAAGACTCCCCTTCACTAAAGAGTGGGCACACAACCAAGGGTAGCATCATGTGAACTTAAGACCTCCTAGTTATAAAGAGTGTAATACCATGTCAAGAAACATTCTATCCAAAAGCTCAAGTACGTGATTGCCATAAGAAACAACCATAATTGTCACAGCACAACAATACATAAATTTTGGGCGACAATTGCAGTGAAGCATATAGTGCAAGTTCAAAAATGTATGTAGTTCCATCAATAAAATAACAAAAGAACCTTTATTATCATATTGATCATGTATACTCTACTTGTGCATTAGATTTGATTTCTAGAGGAATTTTTTTTTCTTTCTTTTCGTTTTTATTTTTATTCAGTAAAAACTGAAAATAAGATCTAAGATTTTGAATTACCTGAAGGCATCCTCCATTTTCAAGAATTAGTCAAATAACAATGGACTTCTTTAGCACTGCTAGAACTTCTTTGACATAAAACCTTGGAGGAGCAGGAACCTTGGGCTTGAATGTGGGGAACTTTTTTCTTTTCCTAGCTTACTTCAAGTGTTCAGGAAGGCTTTTGACAATGATGACATCATTTATAAGTGATGCTATGAAGTGCTCCTCATCATATAGATAGGAAAAACATTTGAATTTCTGACTGCAGAGTTTAAAGGAAAACATGCATGAAAAGAAAAGAAAATTGATATTGACTGATATAGAAAATCGCAGAAAATGAAAAATGAAACTAATAGAAGAAATTAACAATGATACCTAATGCCTTTTCATCGTACGCTTTCTTGAATCTCCGGAATGACAAGAGTAGCATTTAGAAGCCTGGATATGGTATCACAGATCTAGAAAATTAATCAAAATGTTACGAACTCCCTCTAGTAATTATATAAGTTGATTCTAATACAACACATGACACCAAAGATCTTATATTGGCAAGGCCACCAAAAATTTTTGCATAAATATAGCCATCACTCTTCATATTTGGAGTTGTTAAACATTTAAGCAAAAGAAGATCATGATATTCAGTTAAAGCTCATAACAAACAAAATAAAAGAATTACAGCAACCCAAAAAAAAATTACAGCTTCAAAGAATTATTCTTTCAATTTTGAGCTTCTGCACATTTAAGAAAAAGAAATATAGTGTTCAGTTAAAGTACCAAAACAACTATGCAATATAAAGAAACAAGAGACTAATAGTAAGAGGATTCTAGAGATAATTTGATGCAAAAGACAATTTAAAAGCAACAAGACTACCTGGAAGATTGTGTTAGCGAGAACATATTTACACTATTGAACCCCAAGTTCTTTGCACAATCACTGGGGTTCCTTAAACTGACAGACTTTTAACTTTAAGATAAATCATCCCTAAATATTAAGACAAAACAGAAAAAGGGCCCCGCTCCAAGGTGCACCAAAGCTATGACGATTAGAAATGGGTGATCCAACGTTCTAATAGTTCAAAGAAACCGCCACATCCAATGAAATGGGGCAAACAATTATCGTCAGTAATCAAGTCCACTCCGAATCATAGCCAACAAAAGCCAACTATTTCTCTGCACCAATTGAGATTAAAATTGATACAAATGCTACCATCTCACTGTTATAATCTCTAAAATCAACACCATACCAGAGACCAAAATTATTTAGTTAAAACTGTTATCTGGATAGTGATTCCTTCAATTGGCATAAGGCTGTAGCGACTCTAAAGCCTTTATGGGCTCCCATAGTTTCTTTTTAACTCGCTGCAAAAAAATACCAGAACCAGTTTCGTTGGAAAACATCAAAGAAAAGGGGAAAAAAATCTGGAAATGCAAATGCACATGAAGAAACGCAAACAAATCCACAAACAGAAACGGATCAAAACCTGACGTCGGGGACTATTTTGGAGAGGAAAGGCGAATCGGACTCTGGAGGCGTCAATGCACGAAACCTCACCGTATAGGCGGAGGAGATGTTTGTCAATTAGAGGTGAGTCAGAAAAGATCCCGTTGACACTATCATCACCAATAAAATGATGAGTTTATCTTGGACTTGAGTACCATCTTCATTCGTAACAAACAACTTCATAAACCCACCAACACAAGGACAAAAACCCAGGTACCGAACTCAAGAAAGATGAAACTTTCCCAGAAACAGGAGAGAAATCGTGAAAACAGAGATAAAGGATCAAACTTTACAACGAAGGAGCTTCAAAGTCAACAGTGATGAACTGACGAGCTCAAACTTTAGAACCAAGGAGCTTCAAAGTGAACAGTAAAGAACTGACGAAGCTCAAAACTCGTAGTGTATCGAGGTTTGAATATAAGAGAAACGGGTGGGGAACAATATGGTACTGTTGCGCAACGGATAGCGGGAGAGTAGTGCGTGAGTTGGAAAATGTTTTATACGGTAGACACCAAATTTTATAACGTAATCATGGTGGTTGAGCGAAGGATTACGGAGATGGTCAACAAAAGAATCACGAGTAACCAAATCCAAAATCGAAATCCGATTCCAAACAAGAGTAAGAAAACGAGAGATTGAGCAGAGAGAACAGAGAGAGTGGCGGTGGTGTAACAATACCAGTTAATAAGACCATAGCAAAGGTTCTTTTAAAAGAAACAACAGTACGGTCCGATGCAGGGGGAAAGCTGAGCATGTCTGTATCGTATATTTTACATAATGTATAAAGTGAAATTTATTTCCTTGAGTTACTTTCACCAACAAAATACCGTAGAAGAATGTACAGAAGAATGGATAAAAGTTAACAATAAAAATTAGTGGCGTGTTGTCTAGTTCGCAGCTAATATGTTCCCTCCTTCCATCTTCCAAATATTGAGGTAGAATAAGCCCGGGCCCAGAATCATTTTTAAGTCTTTCTGAAGTGGAGAAGTCAGACCGTACGTTAACATAATCAACCGCTTGGCAGTTGAGAAGTCAAAGACATAAAAGTAAACTTTGGAGCTGGATCCTACTAAGTTCAACAACACCTGAGGCCATGCATGGTCTAATGTTCTTGTTGGCTTTCTTATGTGTAGCAGTACTTTTCGCAAATGAAGAAACATAACCGACCAATTAGTTGCACACAAGAATAGCTAGCTCTAGTTCGCATAAATCAAGTTGACCATTTTAACTGGGAGCTAGCTAGCAAGTGTTTAGTACCACCTCTATACTCGATTTGTGATGGACCTTATAAGGGCAGATGCGACACAGATAACCACGCTGAAAAGGAAGGGTAGGTCAATGTAGGAAATGGTAACCTCAGTTGGAAAGTTTGGTTAATAAGCATCTAAGTCTGACAAAAGTCCAACGCCGACCAATTCCAAGTACCGTCTTTCGGCTTTACAGTCTTAAATAAGATTCTTTCGTCCTAGTTTTCTGGGGCACACTTGATCTCCTACACGTTTGCACCACTATGGCTCCACTGCCGATCGCCGTGTTGCCTGCTACATCTTCATCCACTGTTTCAGTGCTCTCAGGTCAGTTTGCCTGGACTTGCATAAGCACCTAGTAGTACTCATTTATCGTTCTTATGTATCTGTTCTCTGCTAAGTTTTAGGAAATGGAGATTCAGGTATTTCTTATAAAGTTTAAACTTTCAAGGGGTGATCTAATCCATGGCTACGGTTTATAGTTAGACTGCTAAATCTTTCAATTAGGTTTACTCCGTTGAATTTTCAATTATTGAGCAGCATGCACACATGGTAGAATCTATATCACCGAATTGTTCTGTCGTCCATCTGACTCCCGAGTACAAAACTTGCTATATAGTTCAACTTCGGAGCAACTCCGAACAGCTAACAACCGATTGGGTAGTTCAGCGATAGATGATATTTAAAAACTTAACAAATTCTTTGAACTTTTTTATGTTGAAAATGACATAATTCAATACTATGACCATAGAATGTATGACTGTTTAAGTTAACAGATGACACAGAAGTTGCTGCACTAAGTACAGTACTAACTGTTGCAGCAATTATATATATATATGTGAGTAAAAAGAAAAGTGTAAAATGGGTAGGTAGATAGGAGGGTGATAGTAGTTACTGGTGAAGTGGCGTTGTGAGTTAGCTCTAGAATGGGTTTTCCCATATAATTGGATGCAAACATGTGTGGTATATGTAGGTGTGGTTAGGAGGGGACAAACGTTGCATGAGTTTCACCGATGAGTCAAGATTTATATGGCGTGATCTTTACCTAATTAATTACATCTTCCCTTTCAGACAATTGTGGTAAGCTTTCGGTTTTAAGTAAATTAAAGCTTGTTCCAGTTAACTATACTAAAACTGGATTAATGCACGAGAACTCTTACTAGATTAGGTTTCTTAATTAATTATATCTAATCTAATCAGGAAAGTTTTAATAGTTTATGCAACGGAGGGTGGTACCAACAACTCGAACTTAGAGTTGGCATGATCCCAAGAAATAGAATCCTCACCAACTACTTAAAAATTCATTAATTTGGCAATATCATCCACCTACCCACTTCTCATTATCATCTTGTCACCTACTACACATTATTTCTGATCTCTCAGCTACGTACCTCACACCATAAAGTGCTTTTAACATGTTTTGGTGCAAACATTTTTGCTATACGAAAACAACAGAGCTTGCCTGAAGTTTGCAATCATTTTGGTGGAATTCAGACTAAAACACCTACGGATTCTCTAATATTAATTGCACAATTTCCTACAAGGACTGGACCAGATTGAGTTTGAGGTTCTAGAAATTAGCCTAGTAGGACAAAAGGAACTCCAAGCTCACAAACTTGGAGGCCCTGGGGTGTCACATGGTGGCACGATCCTGTTTTTCATGTTTAAGCAATAAAAATATTTATATAATTTTCTTTCTTGTATTGATTTTCTCAAGTCTCAACCCTACTAATTAATTTGAAAAGGTTTACTTTATAATCTTTCATTTATGTTTTTATAGGATTTTATTTTTGAAGTACTCTATAAAATTACCTTTATTTCTTAATTAATTGCCTTTTTATCAATAATCATTTTAGTTAAAATAACTGGGTGGAAAACTCTTGGATGCAATAACTCAAATTTACAACTAGGAAGTCAGACGGAAACCTACGAAGCCTCCTCAGTACCAACTTTTTGTCTGCCACAAACTGTTGCATTCTCCCTTTACTTAGCTAAATGGTTCTTGGAACTTACGCCTGAAGACCAAATTACCACCTTGCATTTCACCTTCCACCTAGTATTAGCACACTGCATCCGCAGTTGGCTACTTAACTTTCTCCAAATTATCAACCATTGTTGTGTGCATTGCTAGCTTGGAATTCATTCACCGATCAGTGATGGTATCAAGCATGTATAGTTTGATTGTCCTTTTCATATTTTAGTTGGCACAAGATCGTCCATTACTCAGAAAAAAGATCATGCACGGATAAGTTTGGAGATGCAGAAAGTACGTAATGGTTCTTGCCTTTATGTATGGCTTTTTTGTTCATTGATAGGGTAACCATTCTCTTAATTTCCGAAAACCTACTCGACGAGAATTTGAATCGATAACTTCTTAATCTTCAGAAGGAATTGCGGCCATACTAGTCTACTTCAACTTCTATGTATGGTGTGGATGACCACCATATGTTTTCTCTCTTCCCGTGTTGTAATGAGAAATTAGAGGGTACGTACTAACCTGTTTTGACAAACTTCCTCTTCCGGATAGTCAGAATGACTGCTAAAAACAAAAGGGCACGTTCTTTGGAAATGGTACACTACTACCTAGTTGTACATGTAGAAAAGAAAATGAAGAAAACAGAATTTAAATAAAAAGTGAAGAGAATCTACTAAAACTAGGTGCCTCCATGCATCTTCGAACCTCGGAATTACAGTAATCTACGTAAGTATAACGCCATGCTTTTGGGTTTGATCGAGTTTGTCATCTTAATACTTGGGAAAATTGTTGGTAGACATCCTTAGTATTATTAGAAACATTGGATAGATTGAATGTCAACTAATGAGAAGATAATTGTCATATAATTAAATGTTTACCTAAAATAATGTGACAATTGATCATGTAAGGGAAAATGTCCGTCAATAATAATGTGAATTAGAAAAGTTTACGTCAAGTGAATTTCATTTAGTAATTGCCTTCTCATCAGGATGTTGTAATAATTAAGGTGCGATTCATATGTGCAGATATATAATCAAACTAAAAGCTTAGCTTCAGAAAATCAAAGCTTCTTCCAAAGATATAACACCTTCATGGTGCTTAACTAAATAGAGGTAAGACTTTTTCTACCATATTTTGGGTTGCTACCAAAACCTTCAGTAGGAATGCTAGTATTTCTGTCATTATTTCAAAAGAGTATTTTCTCTTTCGATGATAATCTGCCATTAAATGTTATTGCAACTGAGTAATGAGCACAAGCAAGGCAACGGTTGAGATCAATTTATGTCATGAAAATGATATAATTGCCTATTCCTTTTAGGGATTAATTTAAGCATTAATCTATAGATGATTGAACTTGAAAATTCCTTTTTAACCATTAGCAACACAAATACTTCTTTAGAAATAGCTTTTTTATTAATTAAAAATAAGGTTGCATAATATTAAACTTCTTCAATCGAGTATCAACAAATTTTGTACTGGATTATCGATGTTGTCAAACAACACAAATACTTCTAATTCTTGTTTGCTTATCATGGCACATGGAGGAACACTTAGATAAACAAGTTAATTTATCGAACACTATTATGTATTAATGTGATAGAGAATTGATAGGATTAATTCAGATGACTGAAGTTTGTTCATGTATAGATAAGCAAGTATATGGAACACTACTATTATGGGGTAATGTGATAAAGAAAAGTTAGGATTAATTCAGATGACTGAAATTCGTTCATGTATAAGGCATATACCGATCATGTATTTGATTGCCTTATCTAAATAAATCGAGTATGACTATTAAATTCTTTTTCTGACTACGATTGGCAGCATTACAGCCTGAGATATCACTATCTATAGCAGAACTATATCCATTGTCCAGCATTATGCATCAAATTATGTTCTAACTGCTGAAACTGGTCACACTTGCTTGAGTAGCCGATCTATTGATTCTAGTGAGTGGTTAATTCTTTAGAAACTAGTGCTACGTACTAAGAGAATCTCTCTATATTGTAATAAATTACAACGAAAAATGACCTCAATAACATAGTTGTGGTGACTCTTGCAATACTTATCGAAGATTATTCGACAATATCATCTACACCCATGTGTAAAACCTTGTTTTGAGCCTATGAAGCATCCTCTATATCAAAATTTTGGTCTAATTTGGACACATTTTAGGCAAATATCCCTCCAAAACTCAAGAGGGAGATGAAACTTGTTTTAAAATGTTTAAAGGGATCCAATCACCAGGACCTATATATTGGTGTATAAATATCTTGATTTAAAATGTCAATAGAACACAAAAGTCAGTGTAAATATGTGTCAATGTTGGTGTGCATGTTTGTGTTAGAGGTAGTCATAATTTCTTTAATTAGGTCTTCTTATACATTGTATACAAGGAAACAACAAAATAAAATATGCAGTCCACATATATCCAGTTCATGCATGAAGAGGCGTCTTCTAATTAAACAGACATCGTGCCTCCTAGGTTTCCCAAAGCAAGAATGTTATATACGTATAATTGAGAAGCAAACATACATAAAAACACACCATAACACAAACGTTCTAGCACTAAATTTAGCTTGCCAAATCTGATGCTCCTTATGCCACTTACGTGCAGGATCAAGCGGGATGATTAGTTAAAGCACCGTCAACATCACCTATGGTAGCCATTGAGGACATGATATCAGCGTCCCAATTAGTGCCCATAGGTTGAATTGATTGCATAATCATACTGGTTTGCTGCTGCTGTTGGTTCCCAAAAAAGTTTTCATTGACCAGAGAATCCAGAAAAGAAGAGAATGTATCATCATTTCCACTTCCTAAGCAAGCTTCACCGTCATTGCTAGGTCCATGGCATCCTTGTAACCCCATGAAAAGTCCATCACAGTTTGACCAATTCTCCTGACTATTATGAACAACCTGATTCTGATGGTCGTTTGAAGCCATTTTGAAATTTTCACTGACTTTGGTGGCTATAACCCTATAAGTTTTGCTAGGCTCTTCAGACTGAGAAGTAGGGTTTGAGGTTTGATTAGGATCATGAGCAACCTGAGTGCAACTACTATTAAGGTTCAAAGGTTTGTGAGTCCTTGGATCTATTCCTTGACTAATGAGCTTCTTGCTGAGATGGGTATTCCAGTAGTTCTTGATCTCATTGTCTGTGCGCCCTGGAATCCTTCCAGCTATCAGAGACCACCTGTAAATGAGTATATATATACATGTAACTCTTATGACTTCGATCCCAATAAGGAAACAAACCCCTGAAATAGATGATGTTATTAGACAATTATCAATTACAGGTGTACTTTCTTTCTTGTAAACTGAAGTTCAAATCCCATATCCATAAGTAAAAAATCCATCCTGTACTCTATCTATATCTAAGAGAGGAACGCAAGAACGAAAGCCAAGAACCATAAACTCTCGACACTCAACAAAGCCCTAAAAAGCTTGCTTTGAAACTTCAAATTAATTGGAAGTTCCTGATACATGATCAAGAATCCCACGATTACATGTAGCGTACGTCGATTGCGCATCCTAGTAAAGAAAGAACCCTAAAGTTCTGCGGTGAACCGAATTAGACTTGATCCCCCAAAACAACTTCATAATTATATTTGAACTTAGCATAGTGAAAGCAATATAAAGAGGAAACAGTCCTGCATCGACGAATCAATCTTAATTAGACCCTTAATCCTTCACCTAAATAATGGTCAAAAACCTTTACTTGTCATGAGCAAATAATAATTAATGTCCCACCTGTTACCAAGCAACCTATGAAGCCTAAGAATGAGATCTTCCTCATCAGGATCAATACGCCCTCTCTTAACACAAGGTCTGAGATAGTTCACCCATCGAAGGCGACAGCTCTTACCGCAGCGGAGCAGCCCTGCCCTCTTTGGCACGGTACGCCACCGTCCCTCGCCTTCCTTCTTGATGAAGTTAGCAAGAAGCTCATCCTCCTCCCGCGTCCATGGCCCTCTCTTTATCCCAACTTTGCTACAGCATGGTGTAGTAGTACTTGTCTTGCTTGTTGCTGGGTTCTTCATAGATTCTTCTTCCTCTACTGAATTGTTAACTGATTTTATTCCTTTTGCTTTTCTGAGGAAATGAACGTAATATTTTACATATATGTGAAATTAGGTCTGATGGAGATGGAAGAGAGAGGTTGTCGTTATATGAAGATGAAAGAAGAGACGTAAAGTCGAAGAGAGGGACAAAGTTGGAAATACGGGGACAGACCATAGACGGACAGACCATAGACACTGTGCGGAGAGGGTACCATTTGTGTTGGAAGCTTTTCGTTGTGTGCCCAATAAATGTGGAGCATATCTTTAGTAAAGTTTTTATCAATGTTTTAAAAATTGGACCGAACATTAAACCGGTCAAAGGAAATGTTTAAGATTTAGAGATTCAATCAGTAATGAACCGCTATAAAATCGGTATATAATAAATAAAAAGTAAAACTTATAAGAATAAGTAAAAATAAAATATATTATTG
>JANJEY010000002.1:17999512-18018063 GCA_024703695.1 Erythroxylum cataractarum | reverse complement strand
ATCAAGTTGCTCATACGATAGCTCGGGCAGCTCATTCTATGCCTGGTTTAGAATGGGGGATATGTCCTCCTCCTTTTCTGTATGTTGTTTTAACTATGGATATCAATCATATGCGCTGAGCGCAATCGTTCTATCAAAAAAAAAAACTTTCATCAAATAAAATATTGTATTACTTCTCATTAAATTAATTTTGTAAGCCTAGTTAAACTAATACAGATTTTAAAATATTTTTTTTTTATTTTTAAATCTAATACTTACATAAATAATGAGTTAGCTATCAGCCAACTTAATATTATATCGCCTTAATTTGAAACCTTAAAAGAAACATATAGTGAGGCAATTCATCTTTTATTTTTTTAAATTACATTTTGTATGTGAAAACATAAGAACAAAACATTACCATCTCTTTCTCCATTAATGATGTGATTTTTGTATCGTAGCAATTGGTATCGACAAATAATGATACAAAATCTCTTGCTCCTATACTGTCCAATATCGAAAGTTTTGCCTAGTATTGGTCAGTATCAGTCGGTATTTAGAATACTAATCAAATATCAGTCGGTACCGTGAATTTTGACTACTCCAGGAATTGAATTGTAATTAAAAAAAACTATCCTCCCATCTCTCACTCTCACTATCGGTTTCCTCACCAAAATTTTTTCTCTCCCCCTCTCAACATTCTTGTTCATCGCTCCTCATCTCTTACTGTCGTAGCCGTCCTTCAGCTACCACCACAACACCACCACCCCTTGGCCTCTAGTCTCCCCCTACCATATCTACTAGTTATTGCTCTACCCCTCACCCCCTAATTGTTGGTTTGCCTCTACATCGAGCCTCCTCCGCTGGCCCCTGTTCAGTTGCTCTCCTCCACCAGTCTACCATCGTTGCCGTTGTTTGGTGAAAGTGAATTCAGATTTTTCAAATTTGGTTTTTGACTCGACCTAATCCACCAAACCAATTTGAAATTGTGATTTTTTGATCTGTTTTCAACTGCCTGTTTCTGATCCTGAATTGCATTTAAATGATGTTTTGATTGTATTGTGTAAGATTGAATTTGTGAATGATTTGAAAGTTATAAATTGTTAAAATTGTGAATGGTTGTGTTCAATGTGTTGTGTTGGGATTATTAGAATTGTTGAAGTTGAGATTTGAGAAATATGAGTTTTAATTTTGAAAGTTAGAAATATTTGATGATTGTTATATCCAACAACAATGTAAGTAATTTCTTAATCTAATAAAATGAAATGCGAAAAATTTCTTCACATAATGACGTTAATCAATTAATGTGATGAAATTGGTAAAAAATAACAAAATTAGTTCTTAGATCTGCAATTCAAGGTGAAAAATAATTTGTTTCTTGTAAATATTGTATTGATTCACAAGTCACAATCTACTATTTCCACTACGCTAAGATTTGTGAACTTACATTAGAAGTTAGTCAATGTCCTAATATAATGTATTTAGACTATGTTGTATAAACTTCATTTAATTTACATTGCTACAGTTGAATCAATTTAAAAGTTGAAACCTTATTTATATCAATATACATCAAAATCGCACCTTAAGGTCAATGTCTCGATGTTTCTTTTGATTTGTTTAATTATTTTGGTCTACTTTTATATCCAATAATCATATTTAATTTTTTAACATATCAAATAATAGTTTACATGATATTTTCATAACATAATTTAGGCTTCCTAAATTTTTTTAAAATCATTTTATGTTTATAAATTGAACAAGAAATTTCCTGTTCAATTTGAAAGTTCTTTTTCATAATTGTTAATATAGCTTGTTGAATATAGTGTCCTAAAAATCTATTTCTTTTACGAACAAAGGTTTAATTGTGATTGTGTATACTAATAGGTCACTGTTTTTTATAATGTAAATGAGTACCTTAATATGTTAAAGATGTTGTTTTGTCAAACATGAAAAAACCAAAATACCATCTATATAAACTAATGTCATATTTAAGTCATATATAATGAAAAAAATAATTCTTTATTTATTAAGTTCAATTCACTTCATGAATTTAATTTTTTATATTTGTCTTGAAACATATTCAAGTTGATGACTATTAAGGGTATTGTGTTATTATGTACACTGAATACTTGAATTGTTAATTTTTGACTTATGGTGAATTGTGTTGCTTGAAATTAAATTGTGTATGATGTAATCATATAAAATAATTTATATTATATAAGATGGACATGTGTACTATGTAATTGTGTATATTTAATACTTGAATTGTTAATTTTTGACTTATTAGTGAATTGAGTAGGATGAAATTGAATAGTATTTGATATAATCATACAAAATAAGTTATATTATATAAGATGGACATGCATATTATGTAATTTTGTAAGTTGACTACTTGAATTGTTAACTTACTGGCGAATCGTGCTATATGAAATTGAATTATGTATAATGTAATCATACAAAATGAGTTATATTATATAAGATGGATATGCGTATTGTGTAATTGTATATGTTGAATACTTGAATTGTTGGTTTTTCTCTTATTGGTTAGTTATATTGGATAAAATTGAATTGTATATGATGTAATCATATAAAATGAGTTATATTATATAAGATGGACATGCATATTATATAATCATGTTAGTTTGGACTTTTGAATTAAACAATACATATTTTGATAATAGTTGATAATTAAATTATGTGTTTTTTATTTTGATATATATGTCTTCATTTATTTTTACAAATAAATGAAAGGAAGTTTAAGTGCTCTTGATCACTTAACCATTTTAGGAAGATACAATTAAAGGAAGTTTAAGTGCTCCTGTAAAAAGTAAGTCATAATATGAAGTGACAAATGAAAGCTTTACTTGAAGAATATCAACACGAGAAAGATAGAAGGGAGATATTGAATTATGAAATTGGATGTGGAAGTTCGTTTGTTGGTGTTCATAATGATAGTGGAAATATGGTAGTGGTAATGGTAATGTTCTTTCCCAGCAAAAAGTGAATGTTGCATTTGGACCTGATGTTAGGAAAATAAGAAGGCAGATGTTGAATTTTTTTACACCACGAACAACTCTTAGACTTCAGTCTTCAACTCGTAGTATCATGCAATTAAAAGAAGGGGCTCACAAAATATGACAATGGCTGAATGGTGGTATAATACAGGTACAACATTCAATGTTTCATAATCTTACTATTATCAGCTTATGGAAAATGTTATAGCCTCTTACGGTTCGGGATACAAAGCCACTTCTATTGATGACTATAAAGGTAAACTTTTGAGTTGTTTAGTTTATAAAATTAAAAGTTATTTGGAAAAAAATAAGAATTGATTGAGCTACTTATCGGTGTTCAATCATGTGTGATGATTGGACAAAGAGGAAACATGAGTATGTAATTAAATTTTTGGTTTGTTATGTCAAGAGCTTAATGTTTTTGAAGCCTATTGATGCATTAGGCCTTATTAAGAATACTAATACTTTATTTGAAATATTCAATGAAGTTGTAAATAAAGTAAGACCAGAAAATATTGTTTAGTTTATTACTAACAATGATTTTAATTATAAAGCGGTAGGAAGAAAGTTAAAACACAGTATAATTCTTTTTTAGACTTGTTGTGCTGTACATTATATTGTCTTGATGCTGAAAAATATAAGGAATGCTAGGTGTTTTCTTATTATTGATGAAATAGTACAAAAAAACCAAAAAAGAAACCAAGTTCATCTATGATCGTGCATGACACTTGAATTTAACGAGAAAGAATTTTATAAAAGGTAAGAATTTATGTTGTCCTGCAATTAAAACATTTGTAATGAATTTCTTATTACTTTAGGATTTTATTATGATAAAGAAAGAGTTGAGATAGATGTTTACGAGTAATAAATGAGTTGTATCTCAGCATGCTATGTCTAATGTTGGATTGTAAGTTTCTAGAATTATACTTGAAGATATGAATTTTGGTCTTAATGTCAATTTGTTGTACTAGTTTATGGGTCTTTAATAAGAGTATTTTGTTTGGCTGATAGTAATGAGGAAGCAACAATGAATTATTTTTATGATTTCATAGAGAAGGTGAAAAAAGCAATCAAGGTTAATTTTAAAAATATACCTTATTTGTACACACCTTATCTTTCAATCATCAATTAGAGATGAGAAAGGCAATTTCACTCTCCGTTGTTTGTAGCTGGGCATTTCTTAATCCTAACGTTTATTTTAGACTGCTAAATTTTACAAAAAAAAAAACTGAAGATAATAAGGTAATGATATTAACTATTACATAATTGTTGCCTATGACATGATGCAAGATTTCCTAAGCTCATAAATGTAGATTTATAAAGATGCTTTTAGTGATTTTTGGATGCCAATTGTTATTTGTCAAAGAGACTAAAGTAATTGAGGCATATATTTTTTTGTAATGGAGGCATATATTTTTTTCATTTTTATTACTTGTTGAAAATTAATCATCACTTTATTTTGTGTATAATGCTATTTTTATTATCTTACGACTTATAGTTACTTGATGAGACCAATTCGAAAATGGTATTATAAAATTATAAAAGTTTGCAATTCAAATTATAAGTTAACATGTGAGTGCAACAAAACGTGAAAAGAATTGAATCACAGTTGAATTCAACAATTCCAAGAAAAGGAATAGATCAGAGCATAAGAAATTAAATAACTTAGTCTTCGTTCGTTACAATTTAAAACTTCGAAAAAGGTATGTTGTTATTAAAATTAATTTAGATGCAATTTCTTATAAATTTTTAATATTTAAATTTTATTATCAATAGGACTCTTAATAAAACAAGTAGTTCAGTAGATCCAATCTGTATTGATAATATCAATATTTTGACATATTAAGTTTCTAAGAAACCAAATTTGGTAGATATGAGTGATTTGGAATATAATCTTAGGTAGGAAATCATTGACATTTCATTTGGTGGAATGAATTTCAATGATGATGATGATGAAACTCCTCTAAATGATGAAAAATTTGTACCAAATGATAATTGAGATATAACAGGGATCCCCCTATGGACGATTAAATGAAGTTTCAGGTTTTTGTTTCTTATTTTTCTTTTAATTTAACTTATATTTAATGTATATATTAAATTTTATATGTGTAACGTAATTGAAAATATTTTTATTTTAGGTTTCACTTTTATTTGATTGTTTCCTCATCATAAACTCTTGTTGTAAATTGTAATAATTAGAGAATTGAGGATATTAATTATTATTTTTATTTGATATTTTGATGTAATTATTATTTATTATATGATAAAATTGTAATATTTTAAATACTTTGTATTGTTTTTAATTTTTATTTATACGATGATTATTTTTTATATTAAATGTGGTTATTATTTATATATAAAATATTTGAAAATTAATGTTAAATTGTTGGTACTTAAAAAAAATTATTATTTTTTAGAGACATATTGATGTAAAATTATAAAATATACAGTTCAATATATTAATAAACTATTTTATAAATTTTAAAAAATTTAGGAACAATTTCGTAAATTTAAAAATTTGTAACTCAATATTAGTCAACATCGATACAGTATTGTCTTAAGACTCAATCCAACATTAAAATCGGTACGGTAGTATAGATTGTTGATATTCTTATTATGATTCCAGTCTTCGAGTGCACAGACGTGATCCAATCAATTAGGATTTTCTGACACGCGAATGTAGGATCTTTTCCAAGTTTATGGAATATTGAAGATTGATTGTGAATTGTCCCAATCTTAGATTCCAGGTCCCCAAAGAGGGACGGGGCCACCACACTTTCTTACGGATCAAGACATTACATTTTTCAATCTTTTTTTCCACACAATTTCGTGACCCTACATTATATCCAAAGTTCTACATATAATCATCCTTCTAACTTGCTCAATCCATCGTCATCCGTACACTAAATTCTTTTTTCTTGATGTCTATTGAACTTTTTCTAATTTGATCTTTTCTCTATTTTACTATTTATAATTTGAAAATGATCATTTATTAAACAATTATATTATTTAATTATTATAATAGATATTTTATTTAAAATGAAATTTTAAAATTGAAAAAAATTATATATTAACGAAATATAATAAATATATGTTATTTAATTATTAAATAAATATTATAAAAGAATAAATAATGATTTTTAAATGTAAAATTTTTAATGAAAAATATCAAATATTAAATGTTTTTTAGGGTTTACATTTTAATCCATTGCATGCTAATTTTAAGTGTATCGTTAAGGAGTATAGTAGGATTTTATAGGAAAATAACTTATATAAAATGTTACTGTATTGTATGTGAGTATATTAGAAACAATCTTTCTGTTATATAGTGATAAGGTTGCATATTGAACTTCCTTAGATCTCCCGACTCAACGGTATTTCAACTTAATGTTGACGATGATGACGATGATAGTAACTTTTACAAAGGTTAACTAAGATGAAAAAAAAAAAGATAAGATAAGAGAAGATAAAAAATTAATAAGCTTTGTAATTTAGATCACTAGTTTTGACCAATGTTTTAATAACTAGACTGAAAGTTAAACGAATAAGACAATAAATTTAAGGGTTAAAAAGTTTAATTAGCATTAGACAATTATAAAACTCGCTAAAGGCAAAATAAAATTAAAGAATTTGCAAGATGATTAAAAAAATTGTCTTATTTATTGAAAATTTGAATTTTAATTAAAAAAATTGTTAAACAAATATTAAATGATTTGTTTTAATTTATGAGAACCTATTAATTTATAAAAATTTACTGATTAATTAATAAATTGATCACTTTTTATCAACAAGAATTATTAAAGTAAATTAAATCAAAAATTAAAAAATAAAATTAAAAAATTAGATGGTTCAAAAATTTCACGACCTATTCGATCAATTGATTTTGACCTAACTCATTTTCTTCGTCATTTTTTCTTGGGTTGGTAAATACGAAGAATAACCTTCTAATCTTTCTAACCTTCTCCTATCCAAGTATTGACTTATGTCTCAATTATTAGGCTATTCCTTTAACAAAGTCTGTTTCTTTTCTATTTTCTAAGCCGTCAAAATGAACATTTCCTTATAATATATATATGTTATCTCTGGAAACTAATAAGGCTGCATGAAATGAGCTTATGTAAATATAATACTTTTATTACATTAAATTTGTCTCTGAATAAATTCATACGTAATATCTGCACTAACACACGATTAAGTGTAATCCAGGGGCTTGCAGGGATTTGGATTGCTATGGACTCATCGTCCCAGGTAAGCTGATAGATAAGGCCCAAGAGCCAAACTCGGCTACATGGGAAATGTTTATTGTTTGATGTGGTTTGCATTGCTATGGTTGTTAATTGCATTGTTACGGAGGTTTATTTAAGTGAAAAATGTCCAATGATCCTATGATTTCGTTTGTTCAAACAGATTGCGAAGCTATGCGTTTTACATTTTGGAACTTTTAATATCAAAGTTTTATTTGCATTTTTTATAATTTTAGAGTATATTTCTATTTTAATTTGATTATTTGCACATATTTTCAATTTTTTGGCTCATTATTATTTCTATATTTGATAATTTAAAATTTTATAACCATGTGATTATGGTAAATTTGTATAAATAGTTTTAATTTTAATATTATAAGCTTTTACTATAGTTGACAAGATCTATGTCATTCTAAAATATTAAAACATTAATTAAAACTTGTATGTAGTGATTTGAGCAACAGATGTGATTAATTGAGCATCCATGTTAATATTAATTTTAGATTTAATTTATTTTACAATTTTAAATTATCAAGTCATTAAATAATTTAGCCAAATTACGTATTTAATGATTAATTATATGAATTTTTGAAAAATTTCTCAATAGATGTATCGAAAAAGAAAATAAGTAACTTATTAGGATGGAACAAGCCTTTGCCTTTGCCTTTGCCCAAAGCATATCAAATATTTAATGTACCAAAAAAAAAAAGGGGGACAAGCATACTAACCCGATTGCTATTAAACAAATACGGATAATCTCATTTTGGATCAACATGAACATTTAGGTCTACATAAAAGTAATTTGTTTAGATAAATAAGGAACACTGAAAGAGACAATAATGTTATAACCAAATCATATTTCTGGCTACTTGAAAATGACTAAATGAGAGAGAAGAATATCCGGAAAGGTCTTGTGTGGACATCTATATGTGTTCAAATTAAGACATTTGGTCAGATCATTATTACGTATGAATGGGTTTTATAACAATATTTTGTCTGTCTGTGCCACTTGTCATGGACAGTTTCATTTCTGGTCTAGTTTGTTTATTTCTTGGATCTACGATTTCAGAGAATAAAATAAACATGCATCCCTGCGTTGCTTGATTAATTATAACTGATAAGTAGATAGGAACTCTTATGGTTTTGCAACCGTAAAATATGGAGTGAACAGTGAAGTGGTTGCAGACAATTAATAATAAGAAGGGACAAGATCTTCTGTCCAATATTACTCTGTTTTATTCTATCTCATGAAATCTCAGCCATTTATTTTGTGAGACCCACGCGAGATTTACATAAGACGCACATAAATAAATGACTGAAATTTATTGAACACAATAAAACATCTTAATATTAGACAAAAAATTTAGACTCGAACAAAAGGGCTCTGCTTTCCCGTACAACTTAGGAGTGCTCTTTACATGCACGCTTAAGCATTACACTGTTATCTATGACGGACATAGACCTTCTTTAAACATAACTAAACCAAACGTTTGATGTCATGGCGAGCATAAACAAAGGAGTAAGTAACCTTTTTTGTTTCAATTGATGTAATTACGTTGAGTTTACAAATCAAACGCAGCGTGCACGATAAGATATTCTTTTGTCTGCTCAGTGAATGACCAAGTCTGTCTCATCTTTATCCTCTTCTGGCTTTTGCACCTTAGCTCTTGTGCTCATCTAGAGAGCTAGTTTGGTGCCTCCACGTGGCAGACATCTGGGACGCGAAGACCCATTTCTCATATGTTGACCGAGTTAACAGAGAGACCAGTGATGATGACTTGGTCCCTATGGTATGGCTCCATTCATTCCTTACACACACTGTGTCCTAACGTGACAAAGTAGTAGCTTAGATTTGGTCACATCTTTAAGTCCTGGAGTCGAAAACGCGTTCGTGTAATGAATTTTGGAGTCCTGAGAAGTGACTTATCAATTATTCTTTCGCTTAACAGACATGGTACATGCCAAAAACCTTTGACCGCCTAATAATGGTAGGTTTTAGTTCCTCGTTGATCTTCAATTTAACGGTTATGAGTATTGAAAAGAAATTTGACCTATCTAGGTGTTACGGTTTGATCTAATTGTAAGGTATGAGACTTAAATCTCATATTAATTAAATACAACATTGATATGTGATTTATAAAGACTTTGAACTCTTTACCCTCATAAGCTAGCTTTTGGAGTGTGACTCTCTTAAAATTTGTATTAGAGCCGGTCTTGGAGTGATGACCCATGGAGTGGTGGCCTGGAAGTGTCGGCCGTGACCAACGTGGTCGTGACCAACAAGAACCTCAGAGTGGTGACCCATGGAATGGTGACCTGAAAAGTATCAACCGTGATCAACATGACCGTGACCAATGAGGACATTGGTCCTTATAAGGGGACGAATATTACGGTTTGATCTAATTGCAAGGCATGAGACTTGAATCCGACCCATATTGATTGAATACAACATTGATATGAGATTTATAAAGACTTTAGGCTCTTCGTCCTCATAAGCTAACTTTTAGGGTGTGACTCTCCTAAAGTCTTTATAACAAGGGCACGTACGTATGGATGTATGTGATGGAGCAGTAGAAATTCTTTATTGTAATGCCATAAGCCTACAAACACCATAAAACAATTCTATGTATGTCTACGGTAAGCACCAACTTGATAATAAAAAAACTTGACCAAACTTTTTAAGAAAATATAAGTAAATCTATTTATATATGTTCATCTGAAAATCAAAACACTTGTAGACAAGCTTCCCATTTCCTCCTCTTGTAAACCACTACCAGTCTTGGTTTCTTCATTTCTGCATTGCCTAAAAAATAGTTCAATGGAAATTCAGTTCCAGCAGCAAGACCAGACTCAGAAACCAAATATTCCAATTCGCAAAACAAGTAAATTCAAGGGAAGAAACAGTCCTGGCAACAATAAGAAGTTTGTTGGTGTTAGGCAAAGGCCTTCCGGGAGATGGGTAGCTGAGATCAAGGACACAACGCAGAAGATAAGGATGTGGCTAGGCACCTTTGAGACTGCTGAAGAAGCTGCAAGAGCTTATGATGAAGCCGCTTACCTTCTTCGAGGATCCAATACTCGTACCAACTTCATCACTCATGTGTCCATGGATTCTCCTCTTGCTTCTCGTATTAGGAACCTCCTCAACAACAAGAAAGGAGGTAAACAAGAACAAAGTCTCCGAGAGAGTGTTGAAGTTTCTACCCCACCAGGAAGTTCCATTACTAATAAGACCAGCAGTGACACTAGTAGTAGTACAAGTAGTTGTGGCTCAAGTGTCAGAAATTCCCCTATTGAGACAATTTCTGATAGTCAACTGTTTGATGATGCATATAAACCAGACATGAGCAGCTGCTCAGAGGAACTTGAGTTGGGAATTTCTCAGCCTAATCTTGCATGGAGGGGTTTTGGTCCTGGATTCGATCAATTTTCTTTTGCTCAAGAAGTTCTTGATCTCCCAACGACCATAACTGTGCCAGAGGCATGTGACCTGCAGTTTTCAGAATTTGACAGGATGAAAGTGGAGAGACAAATTTCAGCATCACTATATGCAATGAATGGGGTTCAAGAGTACATGGACGCTTTCCATGATCCTACTGAAGCTCTTCTCTGGGATCTTCCCCCAATATGTTAACAATTCTCCAGGTGTTCTTGATCATAATGATCAAAACACATCTCCTTTTCCTGTTCTCAGCCACCATTTTAGTTTAGAATTGTATCCAAATTAAGTTTCGTGATCACAAACACGTCTCTGTTTCCTAAAATTGCTCTGCTGTTTTTAGAAATGTGAGACTATTTTACTGAGGCTTAATTAATCCCTGATGAACACGCCATTCTTAAAAAATATAATAAGACATCATTGTTTAGCCTTCTCCATGTTTAAAACCCCTTCTTCAATACTGTAGTGCTGATGCCAATGATTCGTAAGCATTGAAGAGCATGCTGTACCTTCTCAGTTTCAAGTGGGGAACCTTTAAAATGACTTCTCAACTAATACCAGAATCACTTATTATTTTAGGTCTAATGATTGAGATCTGCGATTATCTCATATCCTAATTGTTACAGTTGAAAACTTGTGCCATTTCAGGGGGAAAAAAAAGTTACAAACTTCAACTTTCGGACTTGCTATAAATTGTCACATGAAAGAAACTTGGGGTCCATCTTCTGACAGCCTATTTTAGGATCAAAGTCATGCATCTTTCCAATCAAGCTAAATGTAACCATAATTTCCATAAGAGAAGTCTGGTATTTTTTAAGCCGAGTCTGAACTGTTCATATCGTAGTTCCTGGAAAGCAGCATAAACACTAGAGTAACTTTCAAGGCTAAACCCTTATTAAGATGGTACAGAGTCAACAGGAACTGAATTTACGCCGTTGTTTGAGGATGAATGAAGCATGAATAATAACTAGGTATCCATTCTTTATTCTCTGGACCATCTGGCACAAGCAATATTCCCAATCACTCATCTTGGTAAACGTTTTGATAACAATTAGACAAGATAATCATCAGAGAATTAGATTATAGAACAGGTACCACAAGAAAGGACAAATTTCTACTTTCCCAGTAGATTCCAACAGCAAGAAAGAATATCTCCTACCACGCTGCTCGAGCGTTGACCCATAAACAGGAAATCTAGCAACCTGGAACTGTTCTTCCAAGGATAATGGATGAATTTCACTAAAGATTATCATTGCAATATATCCATAACAAAGAAATAATTCATTTTGTCTATCTAATAGCTCAGATGTATACACAAAAATCATACTCCAACAGCAATACAGAGATTGTATGATCTTCACATAATAGCAGAATCTTTGCTCTGACAGGGAACTAGAAATTCCAAAAGGAAAAAGACGACACATAACTTTTTCTTGGTACTAATCAGGCTATGTCATCAGCCGCCTCAAAAACTATTTTAGCAAAGTTCAACCTATCTATATCTCAAATTTCAAAACAAGTTCTGGAACCTCTACACTGATTACAGTGTTTGGTCAGTTTTAAGTCAAGTGGCTCTTAATTTAGCTTAAGATAAACATTGACAGCAATGTGATGACTTCACAAGTTTGAAACTGTGAATAAATTATGAGTAAACAATATTGTTGGAAGTCTTTGAACACAGACCAAGTAGCTTCAGAAATCAAGGGCTTAATTATGCTGTTGAATTGAAGAAGGCAAGTCTGACACTTAACGATATTTGATAGGAAGGCATAACGAATTTTAGGAGTCAAATGACTAGATGCCTTGAAAGACTGGCGTTTTCAGTTGGCAATGGGGTACTGCTGCAGTTCTCCACCATTTCCACACAAAGACACAATATGTCCAACTAGTACAATAATGTTTATTCAAATGAAGAGAAACTGATTTTATTGGCATACAGCACATAAGATACAGAGATTGAATCATGACTCATCTTAGAAACTTTACTTGGAACAACAATCATCAACTAAAAAGTTGCAACAGTACGAAGGACAATTCATGGACTGAGGACCTACACAACAAATAGGCAATAGATAGAAGTACCGGCATTGATGGCCCAGTAAATAGTATTCAGAAATCTTCCCCTTCTTCTTCCTCAACACCTTCTGCACCAACTTCTTCATAGTCCTTCTCAAGAGCAGCAAGATCTTCACGGGCTTCTGAGAACTCACCTTCCTCCATGCCTTCACCTACATACCAGTGTACAAATGCTCGCTTGGAATACATGAGATCAAATTTGTGATCAATTCTGGAGAAAACCTCAGCCACAGCTGTGTTGTTGCTTATCATACAAACTGCACGCTGCACCTTAGCTAGATCACCTCCTGGTACTACTGTTGGTGGCTGATAGTTGATACCACATTTGAAACCTGTTGGGCACCTGAACATACACACATGAACATATATTTTTCTTCAATGTAAGAAATGACAAAGAAGACAATTAATCATAGGCATAAATTTGTTAGATCAGAACGCATTTTCCAGTGATATTATATAAAAAGCATATTTTGCTGGAACGTGAAACCATTTTATTCCATCTGAAATAGAATTTGCTTGTTAGTGACTATACCACAGGATATTGGCCACCTTGTAACACTAAAATTTCTCTTACCTCAAGCTAAACTTTTAAGTTAATCGTAATAATTTCCTAATTTGATATCATCGTCACAGTCTTTTTTAATGGAATATTGAGTTGTAAATGTTAATCATGCAGGAAAGTCAGTCTAAAACATTCTATATTTCTTCAGTTTAAGCACAAGTGCAATTGAAAAGGGTAATAAGCAAGAGTAGCAAACAGAAACAAGAAAAGAATCCTAAAAAGGCATTGTTGACCATAGTGATCTCAATTCATGAATAACCAAACGATTGTAATTTAGATGAGAATAAGCATCTAGTTTCCAAAAATACAAGAGAAGGAAGTAGGAAGGTATCGCCCAATGCAAAACGGTGGGTGCAACAGCAATGTTCAGAATGTCTCATTTGTACTTGAGCATGCATTGGCAAGAAAACCCTCCTCAGGTAAAGACAAGGCATGGAGCTTACCAGTCAACAAATTGGACAGTGCGCTTTGTCTTAATGGTGGCAACTGCAGCATTAACATCCTTTGGTACAACATCTCCACGATACATTAGACAACAAGCCATATACTTCCCATGCCTTGGATCACATTTGGCCATCATACTTGCAGGTTCAAAGACAGCAGTTGTGATCTCAGGAACTGATAGTTGCTCATGATAAGCCTTGGCGGCAGAAATCACAGGGGCATATGATGAGAGCATAAAATGGATGCGAGGATATGGCACAAGGTTAGTCTGGAACTCGGTGATATCCACATTAATAGCACCATCAAACCTCAAGGAAGTGGTCAAAGAAGAAATGATTTGGGATATCAATCGGTTCAAATTGGTGTAAGTTGGCCTTTCTATGTCCAAGGATTTCCTGCAGATATCATAGATAGCTTCATTGTCCAAAAGCACAGCTACATCAGTGTGTTCAAGGAGAGAATGAGTGGAAAGTACACTATTGTAAGGTTCAACAACAGCAGTAGAAACCTGCAACATCATTGAAAATATGCTGAATGAAGCCACATAGTATTATCTACATTAATGTTATATAACAGCAATCACTGTCCAAGGAACAATCAAGTAAAACATTCGACAATAATGCCAGAAAGATGTGCTGCAGAAAAGAAGGTTTATAAGTATATGCTCCTAAAAGGAAGTCCTTCACTAGGACACAGCCAATGTCCGACATTCCTAACTCATGGAATATAGAACATCAACCAGACTTTGCAATTCTCATCATCCTTAAAAATGCTTTGGTAAAACCCCTTTGTTTCCCTTGTGTTTGTGCTATACCTATCCTAACCATTCAAGTTCAGTTTAAAGAATATCTGTGGTTACACATCTCATGCAGAAAAACAATCTTAAGAATTGCTTGTATTTTTGTAGACTGCAGACAATGCCCAATTTAATGTACGAATGTTATCTTTTCCGTTTAAGTCTTCAAATGCAAACCTGAGGAGAAGGAAAGATGGTGAAGCCAAGTTTTGACTTCTTTCCATAATCAACTGACAAGCGCTCCAAAAGTAGTGAGCCCAGACCAGAACCCGTGCCACCACCAACAGCATTAAACACCAAAAATCCTTGCAAACCAGTGCAATTGTCTGCCAATTTCCTCACTCGGTCAAGGCATAGATCAACAATCTCCCTCCCCACTGCCATATCAACAGCAATGGAAGTTTTTAGCCACCAAAAGACAAAAACTATGAGAATAAGACAGCCATTTTGATGGTGAATCTTCTGATAAAATATACCTGTATAATGCCCCCTAGCAAAGTTATTAGCAGCGTCCTCCTTGCCAGAAATAAGTTGCTCTGGGTGAAATAATTGTCGGTAAGAACCAGTTCTAACTTCATCGATCACAGTGGGTTCTAAATCCACAAATACAGCTCTTGGAACATGTTTTCCTGAACCAGTCTCACTGAAGAAGGTGTTGAAAGAATCATGCTCAACACCTACCGAGGTGTCACTGTAACAACATACAGGAAGCCCATATTAGATACAAGAACAGAGGAAAAGGAAAGGCAAAACTCAAAAACCTTAAAAGAGTACATCAAATAAATTTCCAGATAAAGAAAGTGAGTAACAGAGTAAGCTATTTGTTCCAATCTCTAAATGCATTGCTGTTGCTACAGATAGATTTCACTAAACAGAACTTGCCAAAAGTTGATCTGTAGTTCAAGTTTAGGGCCCACAGAATAAAAAGGAAGATTCTTCTAATGTTTGTTCTGAAACAGGACTGACATTGTTTACATCAAGAAAGAGAGCCGGTCGACAGTTTCTCCTCAGAACTAATTGATGAGAACAAATGCATATAGATCAACAAAAATTAGAAAGATCAAGATTCTTCATGATCCAAATTACATTGGAAGAGGAGTACATCAAATAACAAAGGAAAGTTAGGCAAGCCAATCTCGATCCTGTTCAGAACATATTGGACGAAAATTTATTAAATTACTGCAACATTGCATAATAATCTAACGAGAAGCACCAAGGGCCAGGATTCTCAGACCCTGAGATGAAATTTTCTTATCACAACATTGAAAACAAGAAGCTGGAACTGTTGTGACGCTAGTTCTTTATTGACCTATGAGTAAACCAACTCTTTCTCACGCTACGTTGGGTTACACAGAATTAAAAACGAGCAGCTCGGGCATCTCCCGCATCAACATAACAAAAAGATAAGGAAAGTATAAATCTTGAAAGAGAAAATTCCATCTTGAACTACAATATCACAAATGCACAAGACTCATGTAATCAATAAAATATCACAAAAAGGAAGCAGAAATACATGCATAAGCACAAGACTCATGTAATCACTTGAAGAAACTATCTTTGAAAATGATGAGAAACAGAAAATGGTACGGCCCCAGAAAATTCAAAATCAAGGAAGACCATACCACCGTTTCCACACAGACAAGCCCAACTACAATCAGACACTGTTGAAGGCAGAAGCTTTTAATGCATGCTACACTTACACACATGGCATGAATATAAAAGAACATTCACCTTGGCATCATTCCATCAGGTTGAATTCCATGTTCAAGGCAATAAAGCTCCCAACAAGAATTCCCAACTTGAATACCTGCTTGTCCTATGTGTATGCTGATAACTTCCCTCATATTGTCTCTCTAAGCACACAAAAGCGTACGACCTTGACCTTCTGCAACTTTAGATGATGTAAAAAACATCCGACTTCCTCTTCCTTCTCTTTCGAAAATTTGCTTGGAAGTCTTCAACGCCAAAAGAAAGTATACTACTACCAGAAGAGAGCTTGGTCGTACAACAGTCAATATGGTTCAATTAAATAATGATGAAATTAATAAATCGAACTGCCATTATGCAAAGTGGGACCCATTATCACTACAACTGTGTTGTGGGACCTTGCCAGCTTGGATTATTGTCGGTTACACCGGGCGACGTAAGTGGCTTCACGAGTTATCATCAAGTGGCAGTAAATAACTGACTTGCTTTTTTTTTTTAAATTGACTATTCAAGTTTTAATAATGATTAAAAAATGGTTTGTTCCGTTTAATTATAAAATTTAAAATCGTCCAATTTTTTTTATTAATATTAATTTAATAATTTTTATTATTAAAAATTAATCAATTTATTAATTTAATTAATAAATTTTTATAAATTAAAATAAATCAATTAATTTTTATTTAATAATATCTTTTTAATTAAATTTCAAAACTTTCAAAAAGAGCCTCTTTTAATCATATTTTAAATAAATTAATTCTATGTAAAATTTTAATCAATTTTATGATAATTTACATTAAATCTTTTAAGTTTTAAATTTTTATTTTATTGGTTTAATTTTTAATTATATTGTTTTATCAAGTGATCCTAATTTACTATTTATCACAACGTTTGTGCGGTTTGCGTTGAATTTGGTAAGTGCATCTAACAACTAAACTAATAATATCAACGAGAGAGGTACACAATATCCTACAGAAGACAAGTATCGTTTGGGATATCTTTTTTGTCTTTTCAATTATGTAGATGGATATGACACGCTACCTAATGGAGATAATAATAATAATATAATAATATGGCAACTAATTTCATATATAAACTTTTATTACAAAATAAAACATAATTTAAATTATTTCATCATTGATTAATTGATATTATAAATTATTACCATCCATGGCTAATTGTTCCCCACAAATATTGTCATGTAGTAGAGTGTAAGAGTGGGTTCAATTAATATAAATGTGAACTATAGTCATCTCTACTATTATTGAGTTGGTTAACAGTTGACTCATATCAATAAGTTCTTTATTTGTTTCATTAGAAACTGGCTAAATTGGCTAATTTAACTTAACCAACTAATTTTACACCAACTCCTTTATTAGAACATTTGAAGATAGCTAATTGATTTATATCGACATTGCTCCTCTTTATTCCCAATCTTTTCCGTCTTTTTCTTATTGGCATGATTGTATCGTATCATTGTGTTGGCGTAATTGCAGGAGTCAAATTTCATAATTAAAGTAGGCCAGAATAGTAGGGATCTGTTGGACCCCGACTCCGAAGCCCAACATTCGGACCCATCTAGCGTAGAAGACCCACAACCGAACACATATGCTAATCACAATAAGGAAAAATTCACTTTATAAAATTTGGGATTGGCTCTTGATAAAATGATCCCTCGGATCTAACGATTCCAACGCAACTGGAATCGCTCAATTCGGGTTAGAAATGAAGAAGTTATGGTAAAAATACTATCTTAAAGAAAACAGTGAAAACTGGACACTACCGACTTCGGGTAAGAATTTGAAAATCTTAGAGGCTTAATTGCCGATCGGTCTCTTCATAAAAATTGTAGGTTTATGTCTCTAGTTTCATTTAAAACAAGAATCACTTCGATCCGAGCTCTCTAGCTCTAGATATTTTAAAATTAGTGAAGTATGTTCAGAAAGAATCAGCCGACCTCCATACTTTGTTTTAAATCACCTTTCTCAATTTAAAATAAATAATGATAAATCAGGTGTAGAAAGATAGAAAATTTTCTTAGGAATCCATCGGTTCGAAAATCAGCTCAATCGGAGGTCGGTGTGAAAAGTTATGGCTAAAATAAGGGAGAGGGGTCGGTCGGCCAGAAACCGACCCCAATTGCTCGCAAGAGCCCGGCATGCCGGGCTCTTGGCGCTCGCCCGCATGGGCGAGCGCGCGGGCAATGCGCGATCGCCCGCATGGGCGGGCGATGCGCGAGCGCTCGCCCGCACCGGGCGAGTGCGGGCGCTCGCCCGCACCGGGCGAGCGCTGG
>JANJEY010000002.1:17987245-17997885 GCA_024703695.1 Erythroxylum cataractarum | reverse complement strand
CTAACAACTAATGTAATCAGCTGATTGTCAAACAAAATCATTAGTTTAGAGGAAAATTCACTTTAAACTCTAATTATTATACAATTCCTTATCTCATTAACTATCTATAACTATTTAAATTAAATTAATTGCTTATCTAAAATTTTAATTTTATTAAATCATTTATTTCAAGTAAAAAGTGAATATTAAGTTTTTTTTATTAATATCAATTTTTTTATTCAATATATATTTAAATGCAAATTTATATATTATAAAAAGATTAATTAACACATTTTTCAATTGATTATTCATGGACTGGTTCATGTTTTCCCTACCTAGACTCGGCCTACTGTCGTGGTCACTGAAATCTGTAGTTGGCCCATTGCTTAACAATCATAACTGATGTAGTTCTCCAAAGCTGTGTGTAGCGATAAAGAAAGGAAATGGCTGGCATAGTTAAAGCGGTGGCTCTCATCGCCGGAGAACCCAATGTTAGAGGTTCAATTCAGTTTTCTCAGAACTCCAGTGGTCTGTATATTTACTATTTGTATTCGGTTGGCGAGTAATTGTCTGATGATAATTGTCCATGACATAGATATATGTGAACGCGTATATCTGCAGGGGCTACCCATATCCTGGGGAGGATAGCGGGCTTGTCACCAGGCCTTCATGGCTTCCACATTCATGCACTTGGTGACACTACTAATGGCTGCAATTCTACTGGTACTCCCTTCATTTTTGTTTGTTTGTGTATGTGTGAGTAGTATAGTTAAAGGTTTAATCTTTCTTTCCATTTATGCAATTCTTTTTCCGTATCTTGTTGGATGCGGTACCCGTGACTGTTTCCATTTTATATCGTCTTGAACTGAACTGGGATTTTTGGTTTCTGATGTGGGTGTTGGCTTTAGTTTATACGTTTGGTTTTATGTTGTTAGCGGGTTATTGTTGACTTGGATATAAATTTTATGTTCCTGTTCTCTCTCTGAAATTTATGTTTCTGCTTATTGAGTATGCAATTATACTTGAGTCACCTGTTATCGTATTGGCTTCAAAACTCTGTCAAGCTTATATGGTCTTTGATTAAAAATTTTAAATCCAGGACCTCATTTCAATCCATTCAAGAAGGATCATGGATCTCCAATTGATAAAGAACGCCATGCTGGTGATTTGGGTAATATTTATGCAGGCTCAGATGGTACGGACAATATCTTTTATTTGTAGGCAATGTTGAATATAGGATAAGCAGCGGACTAATGATTGTAGCTTTATTGCAATATGGCAGGAGTTGCAGAATTTTCGATCAGTGACACGCAGGTAATCAATGAATGGCTTCTTGATATTGGTTTTTTTTCTAGTTGCTTCAGGTTTTGTTTTCTCTCTCTTTGCAGCATTTGTAAGCATGCCTCCCATATCTGGGAACATATTTAACATGTTATAGAGTTTCTATACCCAAAGTTTTGATTGGCTCATTCAGAATGGTAAGATGTTTTAGATGTCCATGTGCACATCTTGTGATAGAAAGAGTTGATGCTGTCGCACTGATGGATTTTTATAGAATAAGTTTGAAGCGAACTCTTCTGATTTCAAAATTGTAGATACCATTGACTGGGCCACATTCTATACTGGGGAGGGCAGTCGTTGTGCATGCAGATCCGGATGATCTTGGAAAAGGTAACAGTTTGATATTTGTTTGTGTCATTGGAGTTTCTTGGATTGTTTGTAGTTATTAAGTTGTTGCAGAGTTCTGATATCATGTATCATTGGTTGATGACAAAAGGAGAGAATTCAGGATGATTCTCCTATCATTGTTTTCAGCCATTCACCTCACATTAGCCATAGCATGCTCCATTCGTTAAACTTTAATTCCTTCAAATTGTGAAATTATCAGATTGATGACAAAGTTGTCGAAATCCAATAGTGGCAAAGCCCAGCATAGCTTCTGAGAAGTGAGAGATAGTCAAGTTCAAAGTTGAACAGCTAAAACATTTGAAACCTTTTGACATATGATCTAATTGCCAGTCGGCATTTCCAAAATGTTTACAATCAGCTACTTTGACGTTGATATAATATGATACTGATTCCTATTGTTTAGATAGGCCTTTAGTTTTCAACTCTCCCTTTAAATGCTGAGGATGTAGCTTCAGGAATTGCCTCTTCTGTTTGGATTGCTCCAAGTGGCTAGACATTCTTGATTCTGGTAATCCATTCAAGATTGAGTGAATTACTTATCATTATTGGGATAATGGTGATATGGCTTGTATGTTATTGAGCTATTTACATACATTTTGTCACTTGTCAATGCTATAGATAACTAAGAAAAACTAATCTGCAGGTGGACATGAACTGAGCAAGACAACTGGGAATGCTGGTGCAAGAGTTGGTTGTGGTAATTATTCCATCAAAGAACTGATGTTATGTTCTACTTCTCAGAAGGAAATTTTGTGGGAATTCATTGAGTATTACTTTTATTGTCGAACTTTCTTTTAATTTTGAGAACCTCGTATGCTTGGAGAAGCTTGACATTGTCATATCGAATCCATACAGGGATCATCGGGCTTCAGTCATCTGTCTAGTTATTCCTGTGGTTGCTAAAGTGCTTGAAAGGAGCGTTTCCTTCAAAATGTTTTACTGGAGTTGCCTACTTGGTGAAATTGTAATCTGTTGTAATGTAATAATCAATAAAGCAATGTACTGGAAATGTAAAATGATGTTTTGACCAAGGCTTAGTCTGAATTTTCCATATTCTCATTGCAAACTTTCCGTAGAAACCTATTACTTGGGCGATGTTAAGGTTGAAGGAGCGACTGCTCCCGTAAAATGCCTCATTGGCCAACACAAGATCAGCGACTGACTATGCAGATGGGTTGACCACAGTTGGAACTGCAATTTCAGAGCAAGAACTCGTTTAACATATAATGGACGGCCTGGACTCGAAATATATTACTTTCAAGTCAACCTTTAACATTCGTGCTCTAGATGATCCTATTTTTGTGGACACTTTATTGGGTCTCCTTCTTGATGGGAGGAACGTTTGAATGCAGAAGAACCCCAAATTGTTTATGGCGCCCATGCAGCTAATGTTTATCGTGCAGGAACTATCAGAACAAAATTTCAATCGAAACTGTGGCTATCATAACGATCAGAGGCAGCAAAAAACTCAGCAGTTTCAGGGCCAAAATAAGAAGTTTGGAGGCAGTGACAACAATAATAATAATAAAGGGAAAGACAATGTAACTTGTCAAAGCTATATATCGGATCCTTAGTTTAGTTATGTTTTGTTAAATCTTATCTATACATTTACGTAAAATTTACATAAATATGTGGACAAAACTAAGTAATACAAGATTAAAACACTCTAACAAATTAAGATGTTCCAGATAAAAAAAGCCACATTGGGAAAAAATCATGATGCTCCAGCTGACAAAAGAGGCCACCGTGATAAAGAATGCAACACTGATTTGGCCACGCCTATTCTAGTGAGAATCCTCAAAAGATCACTGCCATGATTGCTTCTCCTACTGATATTCAGGTTGAGCCAAACTGGTTTGTTGATTCTGGTGCTTTAGCACATCTTACAATAGATCTTGATAATTGAATCATGAATGTGCGTTCCAAATATTAAGGTTCAGGTTGAAAACGGTAACTTACTTACCATTAATAATGATAAAACAGTAACAAATACATCGAAAATGTAGGGAAAGGCTTCAACATAATGCATAAAGTCTCATATTTAGATGAAACTAGCAGCTAAACAAAGGATAAGGAACAATGTTGATATGATCATATCGGTTGAGATGACAACTCCTTAGAATCTAATGATGAGGAAAGATTAACTTTGACTTGCTTTGCGTCATATATTTATAATTCCTCAATATCCTGAACACCTTCCCACAAGCTCAACCAGAGGGTCCAGACGTTGAGGTTGTTTCAATGAAGAACAAAATGATAAGAAAGCAGCTCCTTAGTCAATACATCGGCGATTCGAGCAACTAAATTGCCTTTTTGTAACTTCTTCCTAACAAAATGAAAATTGTGAAAGACGGGATTGACAGTCATGAATGTAGCTGACATAACAATCCAGATAATCTCGTCAGTAGCTACACTTAAGCCCTGGTATTCAGCTTCGATTGATGATTTAGCCACCACATGTTGTTTCTTGGAGTACCAACTACGAAGATCCCCTGCAAAAAAACGCAGTAGCCATGCGTGGACCGACAATTATCTGAATCTTCAATCTGATCAGCAATGGAATATGCCATAAGAAAGTAATTGTTTGACTTGCGAGTGAAAAACGAGGGGGGAATGTAAAAACTGACATACACAATTTACGGAATAAGCCAATTCGAGCATGGTGGCATATTGTAGTGCCTACGCTACTACAATCAATCTTGTGAATTTTGCTCTGCATCAGTCGGTGCCGGTTAGTACATGCCGTATTGGCTAAAAAAAGGTATAAAATAGAAGTGCAAATATTGGTTAGTACCAGTCTGTTTCGTCTGGTATCGATCAATATCTATAATACTGCCCATATACAGGCTAATGTCAGAAATTTTGAAAAATATAAGAACTTATTAACAAAATTTTTAAAGATGTTTAAAAAATTACTCTCCTGCCTCTCTCTCTCTCTCTCTCCCTCCCTCCCCTTCTTTTTTTTGAAGTTTTTATAATTAATTATTTAGTTAAACTTTTATTGTGATAATTATACATTAAATTAAACTTAAAAGTAAATTATTTTATCTAAATTTATTTTAATCTTTTATATAATATTTATTAATAAAGTATTACCAAAATTTTTTTATTTTTTAAAATAGATAATTTAAAAATATTATTTATAAACTAATATTTATTTTTATATATTTTTAATTATTAAATCAAATTTTATTTGAAATATATATAATTTAAAAATATTTTTAAATTTAATTATATGTATTAATAATTATTAAATTAATTTTATAAATTAAATTAAGATATTTATAGTTTTAGTAATAATTAATTTTAATCAATTAAATATATAATTGATAGCAAATTAAATAATATATGTTTTTTTTGAAGCTAAGCAAATTCATTAAAAAGCGAGAAATCAAAATCAAAAGAAACAACTACACCCAAAGTCAATAGGCTTCATCCTATAACACCCGGACCTAAAACCTCTTCTGAATTGATTACAAGCGACAAACAATCACAGAGAAAAACAGAAACAATACTACTTGGGATAGAATCCCACTTAAATCGATTTACATGTAATGAAGCGACCATTGCTAACGAATGAGCAGCTTTATTAGCATTCCGTGAAGTCCAATGGAAGGACAAATGGTGGAAGTTGTTCTTTAGTGAGAGACATTCAGCAAACACTGTACCAACCTCGAGCAAATTACTGAATGAGTTATTAATATGGTTAATTGCTTCTAAACAATCCGACTCAATGATAATTCTATCCAGGCGTTGATCCTTAAGCTAAGCTAGAGCTTCTTTGATGGAAATTGCTTCTGCAAGATAAGCATCCACACAACAAGGTATGTGGCCCGAGAGAGCCTTTACAAACCGACCATGATCATCCCTGAGGACAACCCTAAAACCCGAGCTGTTGTCTCCTGTCGAGACCGATGCATCAACATTACATTTCAACCATCCCACGTCAGGCTTACTCCAAGAATGACATTGAGAAAGGGTGTTGCCATTCGATTGTATCTGATTAAAAGCACAAGTTGCCTCTTTCCAATTCTTAAGAAACTCATCAGAAAAAGATATAATGGCATTCGGATGAGTATCCTTCTGCTCCCAACACAACAGATTTCGATGGAACCAAAGGCTCCAACAAATCACTAAAATCCGGTGACCCAAAATAGAATTTTTACCCATTAACACCGATGAGATACAACGTTTAATGTCTTCACCCTGTAAAGAGATACCTGTAGCATTCCACACTTTTCTAGCATGGGAGCAAGAGAGCAACACTTGATCCATGGTTTCAACCAGGCCACCTCTGTTACAAGAAACATCGAGAGGGACTCCCCTAGCTAAGAGTCTCTATTTGTAGGGCACAAAGTCACGCAAGAGCCTCTAGAGGAAATCCTTTATTTTCAGGGGAAGCTGAGCATTCCAGAGAGAATTCCAGTAGCCATTAACCAAGTAAGAGGAAATAGAAGAATACTTAACAGTAGCAATCCTATACCCCGATTTAACACTATACAAACCATCCCTAGTAAAATGCCAGTAGAAGTGATCAGAAGGCAACAACGGTGAAATGGGGATTTTGAAAACTTGTGAAGCATCAGCCGGTGCTAAAATGCCATTAACAAAAGAGTAATCTCATCTCGAGTTATTCGAATTAAAAAGATCAATAACCGTCATATTCTCCATACCGGTTAACGAAGCAGAACGCAAAAAGAAACCCTCATCACGATTCAATAAGGGATCTTTAAAAATTGAGATTGCGTTTCCATCTCCCACTCTCCAACGAGCTCCTTTGCCCAGCAAATGTTGTGCCGAGAAAATACTCCTCTAAATTAAACTAGGCTTTCGACCTTCTCTAACATGAAGAAAACTGCAATCTGGGAAATATTTAGCTTTAAACAACTTACTTGGCAACAAAGTCGGGTGAGACAAGAATCGCAAACCTTGTTTACAAAGCATCGCACGATTAAAGCAATGTAAATCACGAAAACCCATACCGCCCAGTTTCTTGGGAGTACATAGTCTCTCCCATTTGGTCTAGTGAAGTTTAGATCTGTTGCCGGAGGAAGACCCCCACCAAAAAGAATTCATCATGTTGTGTAACTCGTCACAAGTACCTTTAGGAAGGAGGAAGACACTCATACAGAACGTAGGGAGAGCTTGAGCGATAGTTTTGATAATGATCTCCTTGCCCGGCTTGGAAAGCAGACAATTTTTCCAGCTGCGAATACGTTTATTGAGTCGATCCTTCAAGAAAGCAAAATTTTGTTTTTTTTTTAATTTCTCCCAATTAGAGAGGGGAGACCTAGGTGCCGACCATTATCAATTGGATTTGAGACCCCTAAAATCGAAATCACATCCTGCTTCACCTCCTCCTTCGTATTTGAGCTAAACATGACCCCCCAATTTTTGATAGTTAATAGCTTGACCCGACGCTCTCTCATATGTGGCGAGGATCCGCTTAATGTTGCGACACTCCGTCGAAGAAACTTTAAAGAAAAAGAAGTTGTCATCAGTGAAAAACAGATGCGAAACATTGGGAACTCCTCTGCAAATGGTAATACCGTGAATATCACCTCGAGACTCAGCCTTCCTCAAGAGAGCAGATAACCCTTCAGCACATAAAATAAAAAGATAGGGACTGAGTGGGTCTCCCTGTCTAAGTCCGCGATGAGGGATGATAGGGCCCACGATTTTGTCATTAAAAGCAACCGAGTACTGAATGGTAGAAACACAAAGCATGATCCATTTAACCCATCGAACATCAAAACCCAGTTTTATCAGGATAAATTCAAGATAACCCTAGTCGACTCTGTCGTATGTCTTGCTGATATTAATCTTAAACGCAACATCACCACTAGAGCCCCTCCCTTTATTCTTCATATAATGAACAATCTCAAAAGCAACCATAATGTTATCGGATATTAGTCTTCCTGGAACAAACGCTGATTGCAAGGGGGAGATAATCTGAGGAAGAAGAACCTTGAGTCCATTAGCAATAACCTTGGCTATGATTTTATAAATCACATTACAGAGAGCGATAGGCCTTAAATCCTTCATACTACTAGGCTTATCTTTTTTCGAAATGAGGACAATAGTAGTGTTGTTCAGAGAGTCGGGGAAAACACAGTTCTCCAACCACTTGCAACTCTGAGAGAGAATGTCAGCTCCTACCGTATCCCAACATTTCTGGAAAAAGGCTGAGTTCATACCATCAGGGCCAGGCGCTTTGTCAGGGTGCATTTCAAATATGGTCGTTTTAAACTCTTCCATAGTAAAGGGGGCCAATAGAGAAGAGTTGTCACTGTTTGTCACCACCCGGGTAATACAATCAAACTCTGCAGTATTCGGTGCTGATAAGGGAGCTACGAAAAGGCCATTGAAATAGTCCATAACAATAGAGCACATAGCATCCATATCTGACACCGCATTTCTGCGATCATCCTCCAAAAACTCAATATAATTAATCTACTTTCTACGTGAGGCCTGAGAGTGAAAGAATATAGAGTTTGCTTCCCCATATTTAAGCCAAAACATTTTGGACCTTTCTTTCCAGTAAATGGCCTCCTGTGCAAGGAGGTCGAGAGCTCAGTTTTAAGCCTCACAATAGACACATCATCCACTTTAGCCTGGCGAGCAACGCCGATTCTTCTCTTTAAAAGAGCAATCCAATCTTTAAAATTATGATCCTGAGAGTTCTGTCAATCAGTTAAAGCTACACTATACAAGTAGAAATTTTTTCTAATACACCTTTGGTCCGATCCTGAGACCAAGCGCAGGACACAACCTCCATAAAATCGTTTTCAAGCAATCATTTATTCTCAAATTTAAACCGGCGGACTCTTTTAACCAGAAACACAGCACTGACAAAGAGTTTAATGGGATTATGATCGGAATAAGAGCTTACCAAATTATAAAGTTTATGAAAAGGAAAAGAAGTAAGCCAATCCGCAAAGACAAAAGCCCTATCCAATCGTTCCAAAACCAAAGAATCCGAACCCATACCCCGTTCCCAGGTAAACCCAAAACCCACAAGAGGAACTTCGATTAACTGACAATTGGCAATATATGAGCGAAATAGGATAATCCCGGCCACCAAATTTGTCATTACCAGAGAGAAGATTATTAAAGTCTCCCACGCAAACCCAAGGTAAAGTATAGCGACGAGAGAGAGCTTTGAGTAGTTCCCAGCTACTTCGCTTTTTGTGAGTTTTAGGGAAGCCATAAAAGCCAGTGAATCTCCAATTAAAATCAATAGAATGAACAATCTCCATATCGATATGATTACTTGAGTAACCCAAAACATTAGCATTACTATTATTGTTCCATAGGAGCGCAAGACCCCCACTACGACCATTTCGATCAACACAAAAACAATAATCAAACTTCAACAAAATACGTAATTCCTCCATCCTACATGAAGTAACAAGAGTTTCACTAAGAAAAAGGAAATGAGGCTTATTGGCTCGAACAATATCTTTCAAAGCATTCACTGCACGCGGGTTGCCCAAGCCCCGACAGTTCCAAATAATAAAATTCATGGCGATCGGCGGGTCTCTTGAACAAGACCGGCCGTTGATAATTCATAAGAGCTAGAGGTTGCATTCGAAGAAGATGAGTATATACTGACTTTCATCTCATCGAGGTTTGTACCAATATATGAAATTTCACAGGGACATTTTTTGACTTCATCAACAATCATAACGTTGCATTCCTTTTCCTTGTGGACAGCAGCAAAATCTGATTCAGTGCCAGGCTTTTCGGATCAGAAACACAGTTTACGGGTTTAGATAAGTCGACGGCTGGCGCAAATTGAAATTTTCTATGAAAAGAGCCATAATTATTTATGAATTTGTTTTGCTTTGATTTTGCCGTTATCGAATATAGATTCCCTTGATTTATGGACATGCTATCAAAATGTGCGTGAAAAACGGGATCGTGTCGTTACTAATTTGGACAGAATCTAAGTAGATTCATGAACCTCTGATCGAATCTCCTCCGGCCACTCCCTTTTGATGTCTTCCTCTGACAACTCAGTAAGTTTAACACAGCTAGACTCACTGTGTCCAACAATGTCGCATAGATAACATACGAGAGGTATCCTTTCATAACTAAAGGAGACGTCAAAAAAATCACCCCCTCCTTACGAATTCGCTTGGTCCTCATAAGTGGTTCAGTTATGTTTAAGCGAGCTCAAAATCGCATGTACTGAACAATGGAGTTTCGTTTGTTACCCGTATCATATTCTAGAAAAGAACCTATAATATTTCCCAAGTTGATTGTTAAAGATTCTGAAGCAAAGCCAGGTGGGAGATCATGTACTCGAACCCAAAAATCAACAAACCAAAACCCAACATCATCCGGATTCTCACCCTTCCTCATCCCGTAAACCAACAGAATACAATTGTTAAAACTTCATGGCCCTTCGACCAACATTTTCCGAAGGTCAACAATATGGAAAAACTGAAACAGGTAGAGCCCCTTCCCCCCAAAAGGTTTGATCGAACAACCTTTTATGGGATGCCATAGATTTAGAAGTGTCCTTTCCATGGCATCAAAGTTAATATTTCGTTCGCCCAAAAATCAACCTAACAAACTCAAGTTGTAATCGATGCAACTCCCTTCTATCTCCAAATGTAGCACCCCACTTTTGCCAGACCCGAACCTGATATCGATGGTGATATCCGAGCCTGCGCTCCGCGAGGGTGGCGTACTAGAGCACTCAAATCCGTTCGAAAATTCCGTAAAACAATTTTGTGCTTTTTGAAAACAAATGAGTGCGCAGAAAACATTAAACAATTTGGGCCTGCGATTTAAAAATATTTTTCCATCAAAATACTATTTCAGTAAACAAATAGCAATACATAATTCATCAATTGGGCCCCATGAAATAACAGTACAAATATGCGAAAATACAACTTTACACTTAAATTAGAATAACACAAATGCAGACGCGAACTGATCCCGACTTCAAATTCTGACTCTCT
>JANJEY010000002.1:17908650-17930190 GCA_024703695.1 Erythroxylum cataractarum | reverse complement strand
TGGGACAGTTTCAGAGCCTCTAGCTCAACGATTAATGTGCCCTTATAGGGACAGTTCAGGCGCTCGGTCACAACACTGAAATAAATTAAAAAAAAGTGTTACATCCTGCATTTGATTTGATATGTTTGATTGAATGACAGGCATAATGTCATATATTGATGTGATAACAGTCATGGGGTACATCTAATTGTAAAATGAATGACAAATTGTGATATGCCTATCGTTGTATGAAATATTAGGGCTGTTGACCAGAGTTGCCACCGATCAGAGCTTTTAGCTCAACGTGCGTAAATGAGCTTCGAGCTCATGAGTGATTCAGAGCCTCAGGCTCAACGTATAATGAGCCATGTATCCAGTACTGGATAAGGGTTAGATATCAATGAGCCCTTCAATGGGACAGTTTAGGCACTCGGTCACAGTAAAATGATAATAAATGGTGAGTGAGTGAACTATGTATGTATCAAAAATGGGATATATGAATGTGAATTTCTTTAAATGTGTAAATGGGCAATTTTTGTGAAAGTGAATTATGAGATAAAGTTAGATGTATTTGAATTGTAAAATGAGATCAAATAGACAGCAATGTGAATATAGGTTATGAATTGATTTGGTTACATGTTTGAGCGGACCATCGATGATGGTCACTCACTGAGTTCGCAAAACTCACCCAAATTTGCAATTATTTTTTTCAGGACTCAAAAGATTACCTCGTTAGGCAACGGGTGTATAGTGATCGTTTGAGAGTGATAGAAGAGGACGGGATCAGTTGCGTCTGCATTAGTGTGAGGACTTTGGTGTTATATTATTGTGTTTTTGTAAGAGGACCCTCGTGGTCAATGTTTTTACCGGTTTTGTTATGTAAATTTTTTTCCGCAACATACATAAAATGTAAGTGTATGATTGTTTCAAAACAAAAATTTGTACGGTGATTTGACTAAGTGATGTATCATGCCACCCTCGTAGGGCACGGATTCTGATATCACCATCGATGTCGGGTCCGGGTCTTACGGGAGTGGGGTGTTACAAACTTAGAACGTTACAAGGCAAGACTAGTTGCTAAAGGATTTATTCATAAAGATGGCATTGATTATCAGGAGATTTTCTCACTAGTTTGTAAAAAGGATTCACTTATAATTATTATAGATTCGGTGGCTCGCTATGATATGAAATTGCTCCAAATAGAGGTGAAAACTACCTTCCTAAATGGGAATTTAAAGGAAGAAGTCTATATAGACCAATGATAGATGCATATTTAATCATATTTATACCCCATATTTGATGTATTTTTGCCTAATATTTTATACTTTTGTTGTATATTTGGCACTTAATTTGCTTCAAGTGCATTTATAAGTTATAATTGTCTTCATGGACTGAAAGGATAAGAATTCGGATGAAAATGCGGCGTCAAATGAAGATTTGAAGTAAAGAAGGGATATATGACCATGTATACTTATAAGTCTCTCAGGCTATGCAAAATCTTAAATTTTGTACACAATTAGTACATTGTCGTGTATCTCCTAAAACCCTAAAAATTACTATAAAAAGATGTATTTGGATGTAAAATGGAGGAGTAGACTTCTATAAATGATTTCAGATGTGGAGAACATCCAGAAAGGACGATAAGAGATATGCACTGTTTGTTTTCTATTCGTTTTTCTTCCAATTTATGATTGATTTCATTTTCTATCATGTGTAATTAAAGATCTTTTAGTGTTTAGGTATGATGAACCCTATTTGAGATATAATATGTTTTGATTCTTTTATTTTATGCATTTTTTGATTGATCTATTGTAATTCAAATATGTGTTTAATATATGTTCTAATAGATCCCGAATATTAGTTCATAATATGATTTCATAGCATAGAGATTGAAAAATCTTGTGTATGTATAGATCTACCATAATTGAAAGGAGTTACCTAATAGTGGAATTCACAAATTGGTAAAGCAATCATATAAACTTTAACCGGAGTAATTTGGTTAGTAAACTTAGGATTAGTTGTTAATAGACTCAATAGAACTATTAGCATACGATAGGAGTTTCCACGAACTAATAGTCAATAAAACAATTGCATAATAAAAGTTAATTATTTAATTGTTTAGGGGGCGATTCATTACCTGGACACTAATTCTTGATATTGATTATTTTTTAAGTGACTTCTTTTGTCTCTGTGTTCAATATTGTTGCCTACTTTATTTTAATTGTTTAAGTTTTTATTTTCTTTATTAAAATCCAAAATTAATCCTTAGGTTAGATAATATATGTCGTGCACTTGCAGTAAAATTTTATATTGACCTTCAGTTTAGGCCAATGAACCAAGCACCAAGGTTCATAAGGGTTGGAAGGAACATATGTTGTGTAAACTAAAGAAGCCAATATACTAGCTTAAATGAACTTCCTGATAACGGTATCTTAAATTCAATAATACTATTGTTTCCTTTGGATTTAAGGAAAACACATTTGCCTTGTGTATATAGCTGAAGGTCAGTAAGAGTAAGTTTTTTTTTGTCACTGTTTAAAGATTTAGGATGGAAAAGTGTTCAGCATTGCCAGTTCCAATTGAGAAAGGGTACAAGTTTAACCTTATACAATGCACAAAAATTAATTTAAAATGGAAGCAAATCGAATCAATTTCATACGCATTTATGGTTAGGAGCCTTAGACATGTCCGAGATCAGACATAAGCTTCACAGTGGGGATGTTAGGGAGAAACCAAAGTAATCTTTGTATGGATCACTAGAAAGTTGCAAAGAAGGTTTTTACATATCTGCAAGAAGCTAAGGAACACACACTCACTTTTAAAAGGTTTAATCACCTTGAGGTGGCTTGATACTCAGATTTAAACTTTATTTGCTGCGTAGATACAAGAAAATTCACTTTTGGCTACATTTACCTATTAGTTGGAGGAGTCATCTCATGAACGAGTGAAAAGTAGTTTGCAATTGATGCATCCATAATAGAGGCTGAGTTTTTGTTATATTTTGAGGCCACAATTCAGTTAAATGGTTGTATAACTTTATTTGGCTAAAAGGCTTAAAGTGATCCTAAGGTTTGCTTCTGATGATAAATTAAAACTTAATGTTTTGGAGCATTGAAATTAAATCCTATCATTTTAAGAATGTTCAAATTGAACCATGCACTAACAGAAAAGATGATAGGGACATAATCTTGTTAGGGTGCTACCACGTCATCACTGACACGACATAAATCTATATTATTTTAATGATACTATAGGTCACACAATGTTATGCAAATGCTATGTGGCACTACGAGACCAACATTTTTACAATTAATTATTAAAAGTATTATGATATTTTTATAAAGTTAAATATAAAATATAATATAATTTACTACGAATTAAAGAATGTAAAGATTATAAATTCTAGGGGAGTTTTCTTCCTTTTTAGTATGTTAACGGATGAAACTTGTAAAACTTAATGACACTATTTGTTCCAACTTCTTCAGCATATATAAGCGTTTCATCGAATTCATTCCTTACACAATTTGTAAAAATTTAAACGAAATCTGTGTTTTCTAAATTCACTGTTGGTCTTAAATTCTTAATATCTCTAACTGGGAAAAAATGGCAACTACACCATTTGCTTACTTTATTAATATCTGTCAAATTCAAAAATTAAATTACTATGTATACTTATATGCAAATTGTCATATGGTTCTCTTACGTTCAGGGAAACTCCAACCCCTTCCATCTTCTTCCATACAACTAGGGACTTGAGAATGCAAAGTAAAGGGAGGGGGCGTGAATAGTAAATTGGACCAAAAACTAATTCACTAAATAGAGTACAGGAGTAGTAGCCTGAGGAGCATAAAAAAGGTGGAGGGGCTAGGTTTTCTTTCTTCGTTCTTTCACCACTGAAGCATGGAGAAGATGGCTCACGCTTAGAGCATAAAATGGAGATCAAAGGCTAGCTTCCTAATGCCAGTTCAGTGGGAATATCGACGGCAAGTCACAGTTAATTTATTTTTATCATTTTAAGATAGTACTTTCTTTTTGGATTATTGTGTTGTTGGTGTTGATTTGATCGAGTTTTGGGATGAATAATCTTAATACATTATTTTGACTGTTCCCTTTCGAACCCATTGATAAAACATTGAATGTAATCTGTAATCGTTACTTTTGATTTTTGTGAGTAGCATTTAATGATCCCATGTCATTAGAAACAACATAACTTAGGTTAGATAATTAATGATCGATAGTTAGATTTAATTAATGATCATGACTTGATTAAACAAAACTTAAGAAAAAATTAAGATTAGTAGAGCATTATATTAGTCTCAGATCGATAGTTCGAAGAGAGTTGTATAGATGTTAGGATGATGAAATATGCTTAATTGTGTTTAGGTCGAGATTGAACTTAGAACCAAACCTTACATATAATTGACAATTTAATCATTTTCGATCGCTTGTTTTAATTTGTTTTTGATAGTTTACTTTTATTTTATTTTCTAAATTGCTAAAAATCCAAAAATGCCCCCTTTTATATTTTCCTTGTATTAATTAATTTTGGTTACAAACATTAATCGAACATTCCTTTTGAATTCGATCCCGACTCACCCTAACTACAAATTTTAGGATACAGAGTCAGGTAAATTTTGCAATGCACTCAACATGCACTGTTAATAGGACGCATTGGTTTCTTTGGGCACAAAAGACACAATAGTTCTTTTTTTGAGAATTAGACACAATAATTCTTAGTAGAAGTACTCTGTGAGGATTTTTCTAGCTTGAACTTGCTTGGAGTCAATGGCGACATGTTGGACATCACTAAAATGTGAAATTATCTTTGACGATGATAGAGGAGGTTGTTGGAATTAGGGAAAATATTGTTGATATTTAATTAATTAAGTTAATTACATTTAGGATTATATTAAATTAAATTAAGTAATACTTAATTTTATTAAATAATAATAATTAATTTTAAATTTCTACCATATCAGCGATGACGTGATAGTATGCCGACGACTTCATCACCTTTTTTATTAACGTAGGGTTTAATTTGAACATTTTTAAAATATTAGGGATTAATTTAAACGTTCCAAAACCTTAAAGTTTAGTTTGTCATTAAAAGCAAACCTTATGATCATTTTTGCCCTTTTAGCCAACTTCATTTTAAGGCTTAGGATTGTCCATAATATAGCCTAGCTACTGAAAATTTATTGTGATAATTTTATAACAGTTTTCTTCTCCAAGAATAATAACTATTCCAAAGGTGTTAAAACATATGAAACTGAAATACTTTGTTGATAAGGAAGTCCAAAAATGTAGAATGTGAATAGAGCATATTAGCATTGATTTTATGTTAACTAACCCTTGCGTATTAATGAATGTATTATTTATGAATTTTTTATTTTCTATGCCATATATTTGATTGCAATGTATATTGTTGAAAAAAACACTGAAATCTCATTATGTACTTCTCACCTATAATCATAATTAAGGAAAAGAGTCAGGGATGGATCCAGGGGGGCTAGCAAGGGCTATAGCCCCTACAAAAACTTTTTTTTTTCAGAATATATATATATAGTAAATTAAGTAGGGCTATAGCCCTTACAAAACTAAGTTCTTCTCCCCTTCCTAAGACTAAAATCTTGAATTCGTCGCTGAAAATAGCTATTATAGTGGTACATGGAAGAGAGTATATTGAATTAATAGTATATAATCGCTATGACCCTTATTTTTCTTATACTAGATTATTATTACGGATGATATCAATGTATGTGAATGGTGACTATTGTAGATTATATTGTTCAAATTATTGATCCAATAAACCATATAAAGTCACATGAATCAAGTGATAAAATGCTAGAAATTAGCCGTTAAAAGACGGTTCAAAATTTTAATAATTTATTAAAGAGTCTTTTCGCTATTGTGATGAGAAGTTTTTAAAAATGGTTTGATGGCTGTCAGTAATAAGAGATGTCTTGGTTCTATCTCTGCCAATAGATGTTTTGTTCTCAGCTTAAATGAGATCGCAATGTTGGAAAAAGACAAATTGAGTAAGCAATTTATTTATTACTGAAAAATACAGAAAGGTTATTATTCGAATATGAATACATATACACGTGAGTTCTATGAATTTCTAAATTCAGCCATATTAGTGAAATAACTCTAAATTTCAAGTTTTTCATTAGAGGAAACAAAGAATAAAGCAAACGCGTTTTTGTTTTTCTTGAGGCCATAACGGGACCAGAGCGAGCATATTGAAAATTCTCATCTTATGGTAAAAGCGAAAGAGGATATCTATCTATACCAAAACGACAGCGTGTAAAGTTGTAACCAATAGTCACCGCCCACCCGTATAATAATGACCAAAGAAGAATCTAGTATCGTCAGAGCGATTCAGCCAACCATACGCCCGTTCCAGTCCACAGCTAACCATAAACCAACCATTACATCAAAATCCAATACCATTACCAATACCAACCCTTTTTATGAGGAGGAGAGACTAATCCAACATCCTATCCTGTTCCTTTTCCTGTTACCTGCTATCTTACTCTCTTTTTTTTCCACTTTTATGCATAATAGTTCTTAATTTATGTCTTTTTTTTTCTTGGTTTTTGTCTTAGATTAGATTATATTTTGTAATAAGATCCCAATTCCTGTGTTCCCTGTTTCTCTCTGCCCTCCAGATCGTCGTCGTCGTCGTCGTCCGTCTTTGTTTTGTTTTCTGTTTTCGGGTTTCCTGTTTTACCCTCGTTTTGCGATTGCATTTTCAGTTCCCCCATCTCATGGCTCTGCTGCCTTTTGTCATCCTCTATTTTGGGGCTTTGTCTTCGCCTGGCCTTGTGTCGGCTTCGGCTTCCGCTCCTACGTGCCCTAGAGTCTCTACCTTTTCCCCTCATCATCTTCAATCCCAATGCTTCCTCTCCATCGCCCCAAGTCCTGTTCTTGAGGTACGTTTTCTCATTTCCCTCTTTAATTTCCTTAAAGTTTAAATTTTGGTTGTTCCGCTTGGTCGTTGCTTCGATTGATAAGTTATTGGTCTTTTTTATCTTTCCTTTTTATTTCTCGTTTGGATTTGGATTAACGGCTTGTATTGTTTGATTTGATTTTTGGGTTTGACGGACTGTTCTGTAATTTAATTACTAATTTTTTATTGGCCCATTTGTATTTTCCTTTGAGATGGATATTTAGATTTTCGGGTTTTATTAGGAATTGGTTGGTGACCCGTATTCTTTAGGCCTTCATGAAAATCCTTGGTTTTAATCTTGTGTGCTCTGTAATTAGGGCTAGGGTAAGCTGTTGACTTTAAGGCTGTTGTAGTATTGGGTGATGAAATGAGCACTTTGACTGGGTTTCCTTCCTGTAGCAGAGTATTATATATTATATTATATATTATAAATGAACTTTTCCAAATTTTGTTGACAACAAAAAAAAAGAGATTGTTCAGCAATGGTGGCTACTATGGTTTCCTTGACTTAGATGTCTTGTATTAGGTTCTAGGTGTAAAGCAGGAAAGGAGATTGTTCAGCAATTGTGGCTAGTATGGTTTCCTTGACTTAGATGTCTTGTATTAGGTTCTAAGTGTAAAGCAGGTTCTTTTCATGTAAGGCTATGTTTGGTTGGACGTAAAGTTTTTAATGGAATAGAATGGTTTATAAAGAAATGGAATGAAATGCAAATGGATGTAATATTAGAAAATTGTTGTTTGGGAGGGATGGAAGGGTTCATAATGTAATATAGTGAAATGTTATTTAGATGAAGGGTTTATAATATAATATAATATAATATAAAGTTGTTTATCATTTTACATTCCATCTTAAATCTCCCAAATCGGAGGTTTTTCATTTTTACTGTTTAGGATATAATAAGATGTAATATGAAACTCTTCCATTCTATCTCATTCTATTATATTCCATTATAAACCCTCCTTTTAAATGATGAAATAATATTACATTTCATTCCATTAATAAACCTCCAACTAAACATACCCTAAGTCTCTCAGGAGTATCCTTTTTCTCATTTTCCATGTCCTTTTCTATGTCAGCATGGATGACTATTTCTAGGATTTTCATATGAATATTTAGTGTGTAGTGTACATGCAGGGGTGCTGGATGGAGAGGACTTAAATTTGGAGAGAAAAGCAAAGGAAATTAAAAATGTATGCTGAATTAAAATATGTGAAGTTATTTTCTCATTCTAATCAAGTTGTTTGTGAGATTAGATGCAATATCCTTGTGAAGGATGGGATTCTTTTACCTTAGATTGGTACTTTTGCGATTTAGCTTGATGTCAATATAGTACAAACTCCTTCCCTTGGAGATTAGAGCTGTCTCTTGTTATATTTTTCGATCTTGCATTTCAGACTTTTTGAGCATGCTATAGATTAATTAGATTTCATCTTTGAAGTGTTATTATTCTTTTGTTGATGCCTTAACTACAAATATGAACATGCGCCATACTTTCCCTTTGAGGCTGACATTTTATGTTCAATTCATAGGTAGATAATATGATTTTTTTACTTGTTTTACAATGATTACTCGTGAGATCCAAGTGCGTTTATTACACGAGCACAATCTGAATATATTTGATTTCATGGTATCCTTGTCTGTCAAAGTTTCTTATCAAGCCTTTCATCGTGGAAATTTTGACTTTGATCATCATATTCTTATAAGAAGATTTAAGAATTAGAGAGTTGCTTATTTTCCTAAGGAGCAGCCTTGCAGTTTTTTTTTACCTTTTTAGTGTTCCGGCTTCATAAGATCTTTATGGTTATGGTTGAGTGGGTTATCAAAACTGTAGGTTGCTCTCTGTATAGTATATGAAAATGTTGCTTTCCTAGCTAAGATGCTACTTTTTGGCTGTATTGGACCTCAAGCTCTGCCTGATTCTGGGGACTATATTGAGGAATCCCTTCATAGATTTCTTTGGCATTTAAAAAGATTCAAGGGAGAAGTGTTCTACCTTCCATCGACTCACAACTTGACTGGATTTTTCAAATGTGATTTAACTTTTGGTTCCATATTACTTAGAATTCTGAACTCAAATGCTCTGACAACTGTTAGGAGTGTATAAGTTGTCAGCCGATCTTCATTTTTTCCACAATGGTTGTCTAACTTGTATATGCTTTAACTGAAATATCTGGTGCAAGAATGAAAGTTAGCCTTTACATCATCCCTTCTGTCATTCTTTCTCTAATCTGCAATACCTCACCACTCCATCAGCCTGGATCTGCATTAAATTATCATAGAATTGGCTCTCAGATCTCTATTTTACTGATTTGGTGAGTTATATTGAATATTCTTTGATCTCTCTTTTCTCTTATAGGTGAATGGGAACATCCTGGACTGGACTTTGACTTCAATTAAGGGGAATGCTTATACTTCTGTACTTTTCTACGCTTCTTGGTGCCCTTTTTCACGTGATATTCGTCCCAAGTTTGAGCTTCTTAGTTCCATGTTTCCTCAGATGGAACATTTGGCTATTGAGGAATCTTCTGCTGTCCAGAGGTATGTTGTTTCTTGCTCCGCTTCAAATGTTATGTTATCACAGATGAAATATTCTAAGCTGGGTCTTTACTTCCACTGGACTAGTTATTCTTGATGTTATGTTTATGCCTACTCAAAGAATCAGCTACCAAGCATCAACTCTTATTTCATCGTCAAGGACTCTACATATTATGACATTGATTGCTAGAATTTATGCTTAAATATGTTTCTCTGTACATGGAAACTATATTCTAGTGGATCATTACTTGAGCAAAACACTTTTCGCTACATTTATGTTTTAAGCTTCTAGTTGAATTAATCATCTCTATCAAGGTGAACTTTAGTTCTGTCTTTTCTAGGGTTCTGTTTTAATATATGTGCGTGATTGTTGGTATCTCTTTCTTTTTAAGTTAATACTCTTGCATATTTGACTTGCCTATTTTTAAAGCAGTTTAACTAATTTATCAATATGGAAATGTAATTATCCCAAAATCAAGAATTTTGTATGCAGCTGCCCTTTTCAATTTTTTGTCTTTTTACTTGACCACTTTTCCAGTTCTAGTCCTCTTTAATTTTTGTCATTTGAGTTTTCCTACATGGTGTAACTTTTCAATTTAGTCCTTCTTAACACTTCTGAGATTTTGTGTGACATCAACCATACCAAATGTGAGATCTCTACTTGCAATTGGGACTAGATTTTTAAAAAAAGAGACTATAAGTGACATGTGTTAGAAGTACTATCGGAAAAATATCAAAGTGCGTGCACAGTTCACATTAGAATTTGGAAGTCTTGATGGAAGAATATAGCCTTCTATGACAGTTCATATTGATGTTTACCATATGTATCTCTGAAAAATTAAATATCCACTATGAAATTTTCACTTAGATGTTATCTGTGCTAGGCAAAACTCTGGTTTTCTCATCAGTGAAGACTATATTGGAATGTTATCATATGTAGGAGGACTTGCATACATAAATCTAAGTAGGAAGATGAAATTGGAATCAGGATCAAGTAGGACTGAAATTTTATTTATTCCTTTTGTTGAATGGCCCTAAACACTTGGATTAGACTATTCTTTTATTTATCCCTGGAAATTGTCACATCATCTTTTACTGATAACCAAGAAATGCCTTATTTCACAGCATATTTTCTAGATATGGAATCCATAGCTTGCCTTCAATATTATTGGTGAATCAGACATCGAGGGTCAGGTATCATGGCCCTAAAGATCTACAGTCTCTGGTACAGTTTTATGAGAAAACAACAGGTAAATTCTTCCCTCTATAACAAATCATTGTGTAAGAATGAATGTGTGGTTCTATTTTATTCTCATTTAATTCTACTTTCATTAATTTCATTACTCGATGCCCAGCTTCCAATGCTCTCATTTGCAGAATTTTCGTATGTTTCAAAGATCTGTTAAACCATTATGTAACTTGTGAATATGGTTTAGAATGTTATTGAGTGCCACCTATATCTAATTAAAGCATCATACATATTCTGAGAGTGTGAAATGATTGCCGTACAGCTTCATCTATTGTAATGTGTGATTTTCTGTGTGATTCAGGACTTGAACCAATTCATTATCTGGTTGAAGATAGGCCAAGAAGTTTGGACGTAGGTGAAAAATCCATTATGCAGCCATGGAATGTTTCGTCTTTGGATGAGATTATGAAAAAGGAACCATATTTGCTATTTGCTGCACTGTTCCTGTGTTTTCGGATGTTGCTGCTTGTATTCCCTAAAGTGTTGTCACATGTGAAGGCTTTATGGGGGTCATATGTTCTACACCTTAACCTGGAAATATTTGGGGAAACGAGCCAGTTGTTTGGGCGTACACTTGACATGATTGATGTGAGGAGAATTTGTACCAAACTTAGATTATGCAAGACCAGGAACTTCCAGGAAGGAGCCAAAAATTGTCGTGTATGGGCTTCATCTTTGGCATCTGTTGCTTTAGGTGAATCTTCTTCGTCATCAGGTAGATCATAAATCTGAGGTGCACTAAACTTCCCCGACATATTCAAATCGACGGTACAAAAGAGCATACGGAGGATGAGGAGTTGATACTAAATCTATTTTGAATGCTCATGCTAACTGTTGAACCCTCTGTCTCGCTTTTAACTTTTTTCTTGGTGGTCTAGTAAGGTATTATTACTAGTGATAATGATGATAGCTGAAGCTGTTGTACTTGGTTCGGGTATTGGGAGGAAGAAACATGCATGTAAATCTGAGAACAGCTTGTTGTCCTTTTTTCTTTTCTCTGTATATTATTTCTCATTTGCAGGAACCAACTTTACACGAGTGGATGTAAGCATGTCTCTATTCTCGCGCTCTTAAGTGTCAACTTGATGAAATCAGGGTAACTCTTTTTAAGTATAAACTAAGATGAACGTCGCTGGTAAGTTGGAAAGTCCTTTTAGCAACTAATGATTGATAATAATTTTTTGACTTAGTATCGTGTTGTTTTCCCATTGTCCAATTTTTGAGCTGATGTTTGTCACAACACACTTGACCTTTTGCTCTTGTGGGTATTGAATTGATTGTGGGTTATTAACTGATTAAGATTTACTAATGCCCCCTTAGAAAGATGTCCAAGCCAATTTCCACAGGCTACCGGACATATCTAATCTTTTCACAGCTTATCCTTAGCTTGAAGTGCCCGCAAGTCACCTGTCAAAGAAAAACAAATCATGATCTTTACCAAACTAAAACAAAAGGTTAAAGAGAATAAAGATCAGCCAAAGAGGTAAGCTTAAGAGATAGCCTCTAATGATTAAATCTAGTGCATTAATTTAATGAATTCAATTTCTTATTAAAAAGGGGGATTGTGTGTAGGTCTCGATTCATTTAATGTTTTCCTATTCAGATGATTCGGTTAAAACAGAATGGCCACTCTGAAGAAGTTATTTTATGAAAGATTCTTCTTTTTGGAGTTAACTTGCAAGCCAAATATATCTACAGAATGCACACAAGTTGATGCAAATGTTGAGAATACAAGTAATTTGCCTACCCCGGAAAACCAAACACATGTTGCCTCTCTTTTAATTAAGCTAAGTATTGGTCGGTATTGATTATTGGTGTTGCATTTTTAAGTGATGTAATATGAAAAATGGTATATGTATTTGAAACTTTAATTGGAAAGGGCTGGAATTCTTCTTATTTTTTACTTAATTTATCACAAATTTATTCGTATTTATGTAATTTGATTTATTATAAACTCACGGTGACTCGTTTGTCTTTCTTTTTTTGTATAAAGGAAAAAAAAATACACTAGTCGCTAAATGAGTCTGGGAAAACAGATCCCGCACATATCCTCTAAAAGGAAACGATGGCACCCTATAGGTGTAACATCAAAATAAACCACTCCAATGTCGGCATGACCTGCCTGGGCAGTGAGCCAGTTCGCGCATTTATTGCTCTCTCGGTACACATGACGATGAACAACAGATCAATTTCGGTTGAGAGATTTCAAGATACCCATGACTATAGGGTTGCTCAACTGAGAGCAGGAGGTCATAGAAGATAGGAGCTGGTGTACCCCCACCGAGTCCACTTCTAGCTCAATTCGAGGGAAGCTCAGACTCCAAGCCAACAATAGACCTGTGTAGATGGCTCAGAGTTTTGCTGACTGTACTGTGCACCACCCTATGAGCTGAGAGAAACCGCCTTGCCAATTGTCGTCACTGTCGCAAATGAGATCACTGGCTCAATCCGCGATCACCAACTGAAGTCGTGAAATGGGTAGGATTACAAGCCCCATTGGTTTTCAACTTGACCCAACCTGCTAGCGGCCGACTCCAACCGATCAGTTGTTCTTGGCGAGGACGGAAGCCGGTGGTGCCCAGGCTGTGCCTCTCGGCAGCCTTCTGAACCTGATTTGCAAAAGACAAGATAAGAAAAGAGGGTGAGGTGGGTCACACAAAAGAAGAATAAAAAATAGACGTATTCCTTCATGTCCAGAGAAACCAGCAGGTCAACCCAAAAAGCAGCGCCCAATCCTTGCACTGCACTCGTCGATGCTGGAGGAGGTTGGTGAGCAGCCAGTCGTTGGTGGGAAGAGCGAATGAATACGAGGTGACGATACCCGGCGGGAAAGTGGCCCACACTTGTCGAGCGAGCGAACAGTCTCGAACAGCATGAAGGGAGGATTCTTCTTGGAAGTAGTGGGGACAGGTACCGTCTGTGGTGAGATGACGGCGCACCCTTTGTTGATTACTAAACAAGCAATCCTTCGCTAGTAATCATAAAAAGGAGCGCATCACCTGGGGCCCTGACCACTGCCAAATGACCCGCCATACCTCATGCGGAGCTTCATCCGCGTGACCCAGAAGCAGAGAGTAGGCAAATGCAACGGTGAAGTTCCCATGATTAGAGGCTCCCCACACAATCCTATCGTGACCCAGAATAGGAGAATGAGGAAACATGTCGGCTATTGTTCAACAAATCGAAGGCGAGAGGAAAGCCTGAAAGGCAGCTAAATTCCAATGGCCGGTGGGATCCACGAAGTGAGGGACGCTGAGGTTGAGAAGGTGGTCCGGGATGGGCTGATTAGAATGGGAGAGGAGTGGGCCAACTCCCGTGACCCAAGAGTCGAGCCAGAATCGTGTCGTCATACCATTGCCGAGCCGCCATTGCATACCTTGAGTCATTATATGCCATGTCATCTTGATGCTCCTCCACACCATCGAACCCCCAGAGGAAGGAAGGGAGGAGGGAATGCGGTGAACATCAAAAGCATATTTACCAAAGAGTACATGGACCCATAAGGCATTGGGATTGGCAATCAAAGCCCAGCTAAGTTTGGCAAGGAAGGCATCGTTCATTTCCCTAATCCGTCGGATTCCTAAACCCCCAAGAACCTTGGGCTCACAAACCTCCTCCCAGCTAACAAAGGGTATCTTCTGTCTGTCATGAGACGGGCCCCACAAAAATTGCCACATAGCTTGTTCTAGGACGTCACACAACCCACGTGGCAACCGGACTGTCTGCATCGTATAACTCGATATAGCAGCTAAGACCGATTGAACCAAGGTGACCCGGCCAGCAAAAGACAACGTGGAGGGGGACCATCCAGACAGACGGTGATGGACCGAATCAAAAATGTGTTGATAGGTGTGCTTATGGACACGCTAGTGCAGGAGAGGAACCCCCAGGTACCACCCTAGGTCAGTTGTCCTGGGGAAATCGAGCTCGCGACATAAGGCACGACTGGTCGAAAGAGGGACATTCTTGGAGAAGTAGCATCTCGATTTGTCTGTGCTCACGCGTTATCCTGAAGCGGTGCAGAACGAGTCCAAGACATTCCGAATAAAGTGAACTTGATCAATAGAAACCTCAGAGAAGATGATGAGATCGTCGACAAAGAATAAGTGAGAAAGGGAGGCCCGTTCCTACTCAATTTGACCGGATGCCAACGACCGGAGGACACTGTATAAGAAATCACATGGCCAAGTCGTTCCATACACAGCACAAAAAGGTACGAAAAAAGAGGGTCGCTTTGACGAATACCGCGAGAAGGCTGAAACGCCTCGCTAAGCTCGCCATGCCAGTTCACTTGAAAGGACACCGTAGTAATGTATTTCATGATGAGTGAAATAAGCGAGGCAGGAGGGCCAAAGTCGTGCAGGGTAGCTTGAATGAAGTCCCAATCGAGTGGGTCATACGTCTTCTCGAGATTCATTGTGATTGCCATAAGCTCCGTTCGACTAGTTTTGCGTTTCATGGAGTGCAACACTTTCTAGATAATGATGTTATTGTCGGTAATAAGACGGTCAGGCACAAAGTTATATTGGGTCGGGCTAACATGCTCCTCAAGGTACGGTTTGATCCGATTAGATAAAATCTTGGTGAGGGCTTTGTAAAATACAGTGCAAAGCGTAATCGGTCGAAACTGAGTGATAGAAGTAAGGGAGGGGTTTTTAGGAAAAAGGCTCGTCTATCTTTCCACTAAGCAAAACTTGGTTTAACGTTTTGGAGTAGTTTAACAAAGCTAAGATGTCTTAAAGTTGCAAACTTTGTCGGTTCTTGCGGTAACTGGGGAGATTAAAGAGATTTTCTTTTCTGGCTCAACTCTGGTTTGTTAACCTTCAGGGTTCAATATTTAATATGTTTTCAAGTCTGAAATCTGAATTGTTATGGACAGTTGTCTGTGGCTTTCGCTTTCTTCTTTTCTCCTCAGGGGCCTACCCCATGTCGCTTTCTTTTCAAGCAAACTTGGATAAGCAACCCCCCCACGTCTTCTGCTTCCCTTCATCTGCTTCTGTAGGTGGAATAATTAATATAACCCAAGTCCAGAATAGGCTAAAAGATGAGACCTTTAGCTTTAGGCCACACCGCTCACCGTGTTTTGGCCACTTGGCTCGAATTTCTCCAAATCTACACAACAGTCATCAGAAGTGAAAAAAAAGTAAAAAGAACCCAATAGAAAATTGGAAAGAAATATCCAAGGGGACCTATCAAGCAAGGCATCCATCTTCGCGGTTGTGGGTCCCATTGGACCACCCATGGATTGACACATTCATATTTATCTTCCTCCCCTTGACATCTTGGGTCTTATACTCCATAGAGCTAGAGGACACCATAGTGGTGGCCTTGGCTCTAACGACTGATGAAAATCACACGCTTGACTACATCAAAAGATCCCTTGTTTTGATCATTAACTCAACTTCATATACAATATACAGAGAACCTTTTACATATATGCGTAAAGACCCTGATCTTCGATCCAGTTCGATTCCGTAAATTTCTGCTAAAAGATGGATCTTGATGAGTGGGAACTACTGCCCCGTGAGGGATTTCGTGATTATAGAGAAGATGAAGAAAAGGGGATTACAGGAGGAAGCAAACGTAGCTCCAGTCCTAAAACTGTCTTTAACATGAACTACTTCGTGTGCCCATCTTCACCGCCAAGAAGTTCAAGTTCAGTGCCTAACCATCTTGCTCCAGTTCCAATCCAGTTGGAACCAGCGAGTGGTAGGGACCCTGATGATGAATTGTCTAAAGGAGGAGTCACCATGGTACCTATTGACATAAGTAAGGTGGTTCCTTCCATGATCATGCCAAAAGTCAGGGCTACTAATATAGGATCGAAAGAAGCTGATCAAGATCCGGCTTCTCAAGTTTTCTTCAAGAAAATGAAGGAACACGAATTTGTCGACATGAAAAAATTGGAGTCTCCCAAGTCTCCTACTAAAGGTTTTGCCCCTCCTCAGATCGAGGCCTATAAAGGCGAGACCTTGAGTTCTCCTAGATTCAAGAACCAGAAAGAAGATACGGAAGAAGAGGCTATGTGGGAGGAGAGTAGCGAGGGCTTAAACATATGGAAGTGGAGCTTCACTGGGATTGGTGCGATTTGCACGTTTGGTATTGCTGCTGCTGCAACCATTTGTGTCATTATTCTGGGAAGCCACCAAAAGAACAGCCGCCAGAATCAGAATTTCAGGATCCAGATTTACAGTGATGACAAGGTTGGTAAATCACCTGAAAGTTCTTTCCTTAAATTTCCTTTCCTTTTCGCGTATTCATGATCACATTCTTAGGTCATGTTTCTGAAATTTTTAAATGCTATCAGTTTGTTTTCTTGATCACGTAGAATTTGAATAGAAGTTTTCGAGTAACAAGTTTGGAACAGCATCTCTACTAGTTAGACTCCACATTTTAACGGGATTTCTGAGTAATAACTTGCTCTATTTGATGTTTTGGGGTTACTTGTGAGAGATTCCATTCCTTGTAACAAAATCTTCAGACCAGATACATGTACATAAGGTCTCCCAATCAACCATGAAGTGGCACATAATTCTTTTTTCTCATTTTTGGAAACTCTTCTTATTACAGAGGATAAAGCAAGGGGATCGCCGACCAACAAGATTGAACGAAGCAATTTCAACAGCAAGAGGCGTTCCAGCTCACATAACTATTGGTGGGTACTACAATGGTCTTTAGAGCAAAAGCCTTCTCTAAGAAAAGTCCCAATTGGAGGATACGCTAAAACTATATGGATGTTTGTGTATATTCTCATGGATCTTGTTTGTATTGTAGATTCTATATAATATAGCCAGTAATTTGGTATCTTACTGGGGTGTCTCACAATTAGCCCCAATAATTGAATGTTCAAGTAATCAAACGGTCCCCCAATATGAGTTGGAAATTATTCAGTATCTTGTTCTTGTTTGGTTGCATTTGGTATTTTCCAGTCGTTGATTTTGGTACTAATCTTGCATAATGCAAACATATTAGCTTTGGATCATCTCATTTGCTTGTTCATCTAGAGAGATATTCTTTAACACGAAAAGAAAAGCATTGATATGACAACCCAAACATCCAAACAAAAGAGATTTACTGAGTCCTGACCCACTTTTGACTACGTGACACATTGGTTGATTGTCAACAGTGGTGACGCTACAAACTCATGATTTGAAAGCCCTGTTTGTCGGTCGTGTAGGATCACTACTTTGTTCTTCACATGCAAAGGAGCCTTTGACGATAGAGTCAAACAAAAACAGACACGGAAAAGTTTGAAAAACGCTTTTAATACATCTCACAAGGATTATGGTGAAACTCTTTACTCCCAAGTGATTCAGGCCAAAATACTCCCTCCCACAGCACATAGTTGGCTTTCTGGTGAACACCGACCGACCAATATTGAAGAACATTACTTCACTTGCAGGTGCACCGTAGAATTAAACCAACCCATTTGTTGCGTAAAGTTCATCTCTTCCTTCCTGTCCATGAATTATATGAAGTACCCAAATCCATTAGTCCAAACTGCTCATCTACAACGGGAAAACTCTTAACTGGAACTGAAAAAGTTCGCAGTATAAAAGTCAGATCAATGGCTATCATCTGCTTACTCAAATCAAACAATGTACAATCAACAGTTCTGAATTTGTGAGCAAACGCTTGAAAAATAATTAGATCAAGCCTCAGAATTGCAGAATGTCAACAAGACTCATTGAGCCATTCAGTCCCGAAAGATGGTGTTTTAGTGACTGATTTCATCATCGGCAATACCTCAATAATCGAAATGAAGAATAATAAATCAACACGACAAAACCTGGCACGAGATTCAACAAGTAAACAAAATCATGGCTTTGAAGACCTCTTATCTCACATTAAGCAAAGAGGCTCCATGCTTTACAATATTATACCAAATCAACTTGCATTCCCAACTTTCTCGTTATAGTTAAATGAGCAGGCATCGTTCCTTTTGATTACACGTACTTCAAAATATTCCAAAAAAAAACAGACCGATGTGCCAAATGTACGAATTCACCCATAAGTAAGGATCAGAAAACAGTTTATCGCCCAACCCTCAAACAGATTCCTGAGTTAAACCCTCTTAGTTTAGCCTCTGTCGGGACCGGATGGCATTTACAAAATCTTGCACCTTCCGGTTTTTGTGAGGGTACTTACCAGAAGAATCAAGAAGGCTTGAACAGACAGCAAACATCGAAACCTATAGAACAATCTAGACATAATGAAGTCAATATTTCCGACAGAACATCCTAAAAAACCAGACTAGCAGTTGCAACAAATTCAATACTGGAAGAGCTGACTTAGAGAGCATAAAAAGACATAAAATCTTCGAATCAAACTAGGAAAGGAACATAGAATTAAAGTTCCTCACCCTCAAACCGATTCAAATAGTCTACGCCTCTGTCTGAACCAAAAGGGGGCTTTTAAGTTTAAGCCTTTTGGTTATTCGGAGGCAATTGTCTAACACAACACGCATACACACATTCCATTAGTAATACAACATAGTGAAATTGAGCACAAGTTTAAAAAGTCACAGTGAAATTGAGGACAAGTTTAAAAAGTCATAGCTGATCAATGTACAAGGCTGCTTGGGGGACAGATGATGAAGTAAATGAACAAACTGACCCCTCAAAAGGCCTTAGGAACAAAAGGGATTCCCTTTTTGATCCAAATTAATATGTGCCTCCTAACTAAGCCAGATCGAATATGTAAAGATTCAAACGGCTACTCAAAGAGGCAGTTTTATTGGATGAGAACTGAACAATTGAAGATGCAAGGTGAAGAAGAGATTGTTGGCGTGGCCAGGGAATTCTAGAGAAACACACTGAGGCGTAAGGGCTAAGAGATAGAGTCTAGGGCTGTACAAAGCACAGTAGGGTTTTAAGATTGAGGTTTGGGTTTAGGGTTTTCTCCATTGTCGGAACTATCAAATTACTGAAATGCCCTCCAGATGCCGTTTGGACTTTTGAGCTCACTGGCTTTTCCTGGCCCAACCCTCCCTCTGTGTCCTCTTCCTCGTTGCTTCGTTAATAACTACAGGCACTAAAACAAAATAAATATTATTCGAATTTGAATTTATCTTTTTTCAGCAAAAAGAATATGAAATTTTTCTATAGTTTAAATTTTTTTTAAATTACTTAATTTATAAAAAAATTAATTTTTAATTTTTCAAAAAATATTTTATTTTAAATTTTGATTAAAAATAACTATAAAATGTACGCAACATTACTTATAGACTAATTAAATGTTACTTGTATAATAATTTAATCTAACTTTTAAATTGAAACCTAATTAATTAAATATGAATTAAATTAATAATATATTATAAATATTTTAAATTATTAATTTATTTAAATTATTAATTTAGCTTGAATTAGATTCATTTTGGTTAAGTGTAAGGGTTGATATTTGATTAGTTATGTAAAATATTTAGACCACATATGTTTTACCGTAATTTTATATATAGAGATTTTCAACCAAAAAAAAAATCTTAAGTGGAAAGAGTCCTTTAACACCGTTGGGTGTAATAACGCGTATCTCTTGACACGAAAGAGGAAATTTGAACGTTGATTGGTGGTTTCTCTAGGAAATGTTGTGCAAGGTGTCCCCATCGCATGAATGTGTATGATTACATTTGATATTGAAACATTATGAATGATGAGGAAACCTTCTTTAATTATTTCTGTCGTCTCTTTCTTCGATCATCAATTTCTCCTAATTTTGGTTTTGGTTCATAAAGGTTTTATTAACAAGAAGAGCAAACAGAATCAGAAAGTCGAAACACATTCAGAAACACATTCATCTCGTACATAATATATATTAAATATACGCAACAGAAAATAAAACGAAACCTAAAAAACTATATCTCCTTATGTATATAGATATAGAAAACAAAAACATAAAATGTAAGATATTTACATACTTTTCCGATATTCTCCTACATTTTTTAATCTTCTCGGCACTATGTTGTCATAAACTACAACGATTAACGTTGATCGTCTCTAATGAACGTCCACACGTTGATAGAAGAATGAAATTTCTTTAGGAGATGACTAGAATTCTTTCTTTGTGCTAACAAAGACAAGAACTCTTGTGAGAGTTAGAGAAAAAATGAGTGTATGTGTTAGAAAGAACCTTTCTTTCACTTGTATCTTACATAAGATGCACGAAAATCATATCTATTTTCTGCAACATTTGGCCTTCCATAACCCCCATCACTAATGGAGAGTTATGGGAAGTTAATGCTCATAATAACAAGCATTAATGGAAGTTATGAGAAGTTAATGACCATGAATACCATGCATTAATGGAAGTTACGAGAAGTTAATGACCATAAATAACATGCATTAATAGAAGTTTTGGGCAGTTAATGACCAAATTGGCAACTAACAACATTTGTTTCTAATCCATTTCATGCAACGTTGTCTACCACGATCACATTACGATACAATCCTGAAATACTCTCTCATATCTTGAATTACCATTCAAGATCATTTTACTCATCTTTCGAATCTCTTATGTGTGTGACCATTAGGTTCCCAGTTATGTTGACCACTTGAATTAACACTTAATTCAAATAAGTCAAGAGTGGTATCTAGCAACAAGTCATGCCTCCCAATTGACTGAAAAGTCAGTGGTTTGACTACGAATTCTTCTATACGCAATGTTACCATGCAATTTGTCCTTTTACCATCTATACCTCACTTGGTTCAGAGTATGAGCAAAGTGTCAACTCCCACTAGACTGACTGCATCACATCTAATCCATGTGATATTAGATCTTATCCTAAGGATTTCATTACTCTATGTATCATTAAAGACTCTCTTTATGACA
>JANJEY010000002.1:17883641-17898911 GCA_024703695.1 Erythroxylum cataractarum | reverse complement strand
CAACTTCATAACCTATAAAAGTAGCAGATCACATGCATAAAAAAGATACAGAAAAATATATACAAAGACTTCTTCAATCATCTATTACATTGTATTGAATTATCTGTGAGTGGAAGAATAAAGTGAGAAAAATATCAAAAAGTGCTAGAGTACTTACCTGTGGATACTAGGAGAGTTTAGTAGGCTCTTTACAAGTGTTTCAAAAACACTCAATTTCTATACAAGTTGTCATCTTTTTCTTCATACAAGTGGAAACTACATTAGTGGAAATCTTGGAAATAGATAGCATTGAAAGTTATCGAATCAAATTCTTGATATTCTTTACTTTCTGTATTTTCATATCATTTGTAAAGTAACAAATTTTTATCAATTTTGTTTGAAAAAGATAGCAGTACAACAGTTATATCCCAACACTCAAGATCTTGAAAGGTTTGAATCCTTTGTAAATGGGTAAGTGATGGCTAGAGGTTGTTTGAAGACGGTCTCACCATCGGAGTGGAAAAAGATGTGCATCGCACTGCTTAGTGTATCTAATGATTTCCTCCGTATACATTTGAAACATAATTATTGGAGTTTTATTGTTAAAAAAAAAATGATGTGATTATTATATATTATAAAAATGTATTCCAAGTTTTATATTTTAAATGTTGAAAAGCACAAATATTCACAATATTTATGACCTCAGCCACATGTTGAACAGTATGTGTGGTCGGTGGTGGGGTTCGAGTTTTGAATTTGAATGCAAGGCTCCTAATCCTATTGGTCACGTCCTTAACAAAATTAGACTGTCGGAAATTGAGAGAGAGAAATAAATAATTTTACGACCTACTATTTCTGAATAATTGTGAAAAAAGAACGTAGCCAAATATTCCCTAATCTGACCTAAGCCCGAATCATCATTACCACTAACGCACAGCTATTAAATCATTTTTTGTAGCAGAAAAGTCTGAAAATGATTAACGGGGGTGACGGTATCAGGTCCAAAAAAGTAATAAACTAAGAAACAGCTCACCCAAAATCATTAATGAATAGATACACACCATAACCATTCCTCCACTATTGCCTTAAAAAAGAAAAAAAGAAAACAAACCACAGAACAGAACAATAGGAACTTCCCCAATGCACAAAACATCAAACTACCGTTAGTTAAGAAGTGGCATCCCACAAAAACAGTTGGAAACAGCTGTATTGCACCACAGCAATGGCTAGAAGTAAAAGCCAACCAACGGCTGGAACCAATAACGTAAATAAATTACATATGCTTTTTATAGTCCCCAAGCCCAAATGCTCTTTAACCATTATAGACAAGACAACCCCACTTTTGTCTCCCCTCTTAACACCTATATAACCCCCCATTCTCTTACACCCACTTGCTCCTCCTTGTCAGATACTACAACATTTGTGTTTTTGTTGCTCTCGTCACATTTTTCTTTCTGTGATTTCCTTAAAACTTTGTTAACTTTTGCCTTGTTGAATTTGAAAATGGCTGCACTCAAGATGAGATTGTTCGTTGCCGTGTTGGTGGTTCTCGTGGCGGCATCCGCCGTTCAAAACGCATCGGCCGCTGAGGCCCCTGCACCCAGCCCCACCTCCGACGCAGCCGTCCTGGCACCCGCCACCGCGTTGGCTTCTCTTGTTGCTCTTGCATTTGGGCTTGTTATCTAAACGAGATCGTTTGTTCAATACTTCTGATTTTCCTTGGATTATTTTCTGTGATAATTGGGTATGCTCGAGTTGTGTTTTTTTTTTTTTTTTGTTCCCATCTTTCCTGGTGGGTGTATAGGGCTTTGAATGGTGGGCGTTACAAGGGTGGATTTTCCATCTGATCCTTGTTTGGTCAGAGCGATTCTTTTGTTCCCATTCTAATTATTGTACAACTCATGGTGATTTGTTTGAATTCCATGTAAACTAATGAATTCATCTTTATAATGCCCAAGTATTCTCCTTTTCCTGGTTTATTATCTCTTTTCATAACATATCCATCCATTATCCAATGATGATGAGCATAGAGAGACATCAAATTGGAACTAGGCACTTCTCCTCTAACAATCCGCAATAAAAAAAAGTTATAATAATCTGCTTTCGTCTTATATTATTATTGATGCCAGCTACGCGCAATCATTTACAGCAACACGGTCGATATCACTTGTTTGATTCTTTCATTTCATGTGACGAGTTGGTATCAAAAAAGCTACGTATGTTGTCAAGAGCTTTTCGTGGAAGATACATATTCTGCATTTGTCATTATTTTTAATTATAATTTATAAATAGGTACCCAAATAAACTTTTAAATATACATAATAATTTATAAATTAAACGATCAAAATGATTAGTAACAATTGTGGAATTCTTGATGCTGACTGAATAGCCTTTTTCCTCACGTTGACAATCCTAACAATTTCCCTCCCTTTTCTCTAATTGTGTGCCCAAAATTCCATTTTCAGTGTAGAAGTGGGGAGGTGTCTACGCTTATCGCTATTCTAGTGACTTTCATTGTAGCTGTTATTTTTGCTGGTTTTTTTTTTTTTTTGTCAAAAATGGTCTATTCTTAATATTACTCTTGTCCAGATAATAACAAGTAAATTTTATTATCTTCATGTATTTATTGTAATTTTATTTACTTAAATATTTTTGCGTGCTATTTTTATTTATTTACTCTTTTAATCTGCATCGCTATTTTTCTGTTATATCTGCGTGTGGATCTACCAGAAATAACCTCTTTATTAGGTAGAGATAAAGCTGTGTACTATCAGACCTTTTCAGTATTCACTTCACTGCCAAATTTCAGACTGAATATGATGATGATGATGACAATAACGACTGAAATAACTTTTAATTGAAAGAAAGTTAATTTCGTCATTTTAAAATTTGTTCAAAATGTTTAAAAGCCTTAAATTTTAATTTGAATGCTTAAAAAAATTTAAAATATAAATTATATTTTTATTGTAATCATCATTTTTACCTTAAAACAAAAAGAGCAGTTGATGGATATGTTCTTTCATGCTCGGCTTTTACAAGTTTGGATTATTGTCCAAAGTCCATCATTTGAACGTAAGATATAATTAAAAAATAGAGCAAAAAACAAAATACGTAATGTAGGCTTAGTACTGGTTATGTGCAAAAACAAAACTATTGAAATTGTTTATTATTTAAATATGAATAAAGAATAAAGAATAAAGATACACCTCTTTTATAATAAAAAATTTCAAATATATTATCTTGAAAATAATCTATAATTAGGGGTATTTGATTGATGTGTTTGAGAAAGAATTAATAGGTATAGAATGAAAAGTGAGTGGTTAGTTGTTGATTATTATTATAAGGGTAATAATTTAACATCCTATTTTTTAGAAATCTTTCTCATCTTTCGTTTAGTAGGAGAATGAAACTCATTCTTTAGTAATGACATTTTTTAAAAATATTTTAATACTAATTAATTAAATACAATTAGTTAATTAAAATATAATTAATTAATTAATTAAAAATAATTCATTCATTAATTATTACAAATCAACAACTATCAATAGTAATAGTAATCATTAATTACTCTTAACCAACCATTATAATTATAATGATAATATCCATTCTCATTCTTCACCATATTCATTTTCATACTTATTTTATTTCCATTCCTATTACAATTCCTTCATGTTAATCAACCGCCCTCTTAATGTTTTTAACCTTATAAATGCCTATTTCTAATTTTTATGTTCTAAATGTCAATCGAGGTATTGTAAATACTAACTTAAAACTAATGTTTTAAAACCAGACTGGATATTAAATCGGTAAAGCAAAAAATTTAAAATTTAAAATATTTAATCGGTATTAAATTATCATAAAATCAGATAAAGATTAAATACTATTAAAATTTTTGAAATATAATTAAAAGATATTGTCTTTATATAATTTGAAATTTAATTAAAATAAATTATTAAATAAGCATTAAGTGATTTATTGTAATTTGTAGGAATTTAATTGTTTATAAAAATTAACTAATTAATTAATAAATTAAGGAGTTATGATAACAAGAATTATTAAAGTATATCAAAATAAAAAGTTAAAAACTGAAAGAAAAATCTTACCATCAAGCACATCAAATCAATTAAATTTGTTAATTATTGCCTAAAACAGATGTTATTGTTGAATACGAATTTAGTTTCCGATCATACCATTTTGCAAGTAAATGAATAAGGCCCAATTAATTGCAATGGACCTCTAAAACCCAATTATTGACCAGCTAAGCTCAACAAGGAGGACTCGGCCGGTTAATCACTTTGGGCTTAAAAGGATAGACCAACACGGCATTGCTATCAAAGTGAAATAGCACCGTCGATCTTCAATCCTACGGTTACAATAATCTTCAGTTATTTTATCACACCCAGAGAGGGGAATAAATAGGCACAGAACAGGGAGAGATGGAGGAAGAAGAAAGAAAGCAGAGGAAGACGAAGAAGAAGAAGGGGGAAAAAAAAAAAAAAAAAGGAAGAGGCTTAGAGAAACAAACAAGAATACTTTGTGAAGGGGGTAATAAAGAAAGATAAACGGAGATAAAAAGAAAACAGTCTGCAACCATTTCTCTTAGCACATCCAAATTCAACAAGAATTTGAGAGAGAGAATTGTAGCTCTTAGTTTGTACAGAAACGATCTGGGGTTTCTTCTTGTTTGAGAGATTTTACTTGTTCTCTACCCGCAGAGATTGTTTCTGTTCAGGAGACTTCATCCTAATCATGCAATTGTCTCATGGTAAGACTCTTTTTTCCTCCTCGCCTCATTTCTCTTCTCTCTTCTTTGTCTCTGTTTCTCTCTTTTCACAGAGTTATTCCAATGACAAGTATAGCCTTTTATTTGTCTGGTGCACTCGTAGATCTTCTTGTTAGCCACACAATTCTCTCCAGTTTCAAATTTTATCTTTCTCTTTGTTGATTTTTATCATTCTCAAGTTGAATATGAAGCACCGGCCAGGTCCTCTCAGCAATCTATGTCTTTCATCTTCTTAAAGATCAAACTTTTTCGTATCCGTTCTTTGATTCTCACTTCTGGGTCTTTCTCAATCTACTCGTTTCTTCGACTCTAAAGTCCGATTCCGTTGATTTCCAAATCTGGGTCTTCTACATGTTTGTTGTTAAATCTTGGTCATTTGCAAGTGTATTCATTGTTTTCTACGGCGGATTCAGTTTTGTGTATCCCCAATTCCTCACTTTTCCTTGAGTCACTTCTAGGTGGTCTTAACCAACTCATCTCTCATGTATCCTTATCTCGAGTATTGGCCATTCCAACGATTCTAACTTCTGGACTGGTTTGTGTTTGTGGTGTTTTCCGTTGGCAGATATGGAGAAAGACGATAAAGACCAGAGAGCGTGTAAGACATTAGAGCCTGAATTCTTCTTGCAGTGGGGGAACAAGAAGAGGCTTAGATGTGTGAGAGTTAGAGATCCTCGAATTGTCTCACAGAGATCCGATGGTATGTTTGGGAGGAAAAGCACATCTGGGATTGATAGATGTGTGGTCTCTTCCGCCACTGAGAAAGAAGCTTCTCATCGTCTTCAATCCAATCGCCTTACAAGGTGAATTAATTTGTCTTCTCTCTTTCATCTTTTGTTCTGTTGGATTGGTTTGATGCGAGGACAAAATGGGAAGAAAACAAAGAGGGGTTCTAAGCTCAGCTCTTTGCATTCTTTCTGGGTCCTCTTTTGTGTTTTTGCTTAGTCTTTATGTTCACTTTGGTGGTTGGGTGGTCGTGGTTTCTGGGGTTTTTTTTTACGTCCTTTTTCTCTCTCTAATCTGTTGTTTCTCTCTTATTTTCTGAGAAACCAAGCAGATAATTGAGAATTCCTTGAGAGAAATAAAATGACGATGGAAAGTTGTTGTTATTTTGTGATTGGTTCCTCAGAAGGTTGAAATGTCATATTTACCCTTGTGTACCCCAATATTGCTTTCTCTTCTCTTCCATCCCACCAAACAGACAATTTAGACTTCCAATCAAAACTAGTAAAAGGTTGGAAGCTTTCCTGTTAATCTTTTGTATGGTTGATGGGAAGGGATTAGGAACTAAAAATGAAATCTTTTGACTTAGATTTGTAAAATTTTAGTTTTTATCATTACCCTTCATTTTCTCACTTTTCCCTCCGGGATTTTGTTAGATCCCAAGTGATGAAGATTGTGGGGCGTAGCTTAGTCATCTTTTTCCTTGAAATCTTGATTTTAGTGATTTTTTTGATTCAGGAATTCGGAGGCAGCCACCCTCCGGTCCAGTTTGACCGAGAACCGGAAATCAACGGCGTCGCCGGAGAAGGAAGACCGATATTACACCACAAGAGGGTCAGTGGTTCTAGAAGAGAACGGGAAAGTTGGGATGGAAGGCAATAATGGAGAAGAGAAGGGGCATGTGTGGCCAAAGCTGTATATAACTTTGTCAAGCAAAGAGAAAGAAGAGGACTTTATGGCTATGAAGGGGTGTAAGCTTCCTCATAGGCCCAAAAAGAGGGCTAAGATCATTCAAAGAACTCTGCTTGTAAGCTTCTTCTTCTTTATGTGGGGGGAAAAATCTTCTTTTGATTCTTATTTATTTCTCGTGTTTTATTTGTTGGTGGTGGGTGGACAGTTGGTGAGCCCGGGGGCATGGCTGACTGATATGTGCCAAGAGAGGTATGAAGTTAAGGAGAAGAAGAGTGCTAAGAAGGTGTGTGCATCTTTGAAAAAAAAGAAAAGAAGATTCATAATAATCTTTGATAGTCTGAATCATATGGTTTTGTTTGTATGCTTTGCAGAGACCAAGGGGGTTAAAGGCGATGGGAAGCATGGAAAGTGATTCAGAATGAAGGACTTCTGCTTTTTCCTTTCTTTTAACAATGGCGGGATTAATGTATTTTCTTTTCTCTTAAAATTTTTTAGAATTAATTTTTTGTTTTTTGGGGTTGAGGGGTTGATGGTAATGCTGGGATCTTGCTGGCATTATGTGCCTTTGTTGCATTGTAAAAGTTTATTTTAATGAAATTAGAGAAGCAAAATTTCTCTTATTCCAACTATTACTTGATACAAAATTAAAATATCCAACAGTCATATGAGGTGGACATGGAGTCCTTTGGATTTTCGCCTTACCATTTTTATTAAATTCTCGGATTCCTAATCCTGGCAAGTTGTTTGACTGAAATTGGTGGAAAGGTCTTGTGCAATCTTCTTTCCAATAATGGGCAAAGCTGATGTGAAAAATTTTCCATGGTATGAAACTACCAGATGGTCAAAGTCGTTTTTGTGGAAGATGAAGGATCCTCACGGCAATTGATGGAGTGCTCCTGACAACCCTGCCGGTGTCTGCCAAAAGCCTTTAGCCAGGCTTGGCAGCAAGCGGAGTAAGCGTATGCCGCTTAACCATAGCCGGGACCGGGAGTGAAGAAAATACGTAAAATCTCAATATTATGGTGTGATTCAGCATCAGAAAGACTTCATAAGCACGTGATGCGTATACCAAGCATTAAAAATTTCTGGTGGTGAGAAATACTTTGAAGAATCAGAGGTTCGGAAAGAGCCAAGCCAACAAGAAATTTAGACAAAGCTCTCATGGCATGTAGGTCGACGCGGAATCTCCTCATATTGAACTATATCAAATCGGACATACCAATATCTTATGTAACTTCGTATGTGTAAGTCCTCACTAGCTCCAAAGCTAAGATGAGAAACCAACAAAACAGAAGTAGTGTATCATACCACAGCTATTAAACCAATAAATCTAGTAACAAAGAAAGATAAAACCCAATTATTAGTTATTCCCAAGCATAATAACTGTTTATCTTACGGCTCAAAGTACAAGAAAAGGCTTCATCTAAATGTGAAAAACACCATCTAGTTCACTGTTTGCTGACAAAAGAGAAGGCCAGCGGAGGAGTGGCATCTTTGTTTACATTGAAAATTGAAAATATGAACAAAATAATAGATAATTATTATAATATCATCCCTTGTATATGAATTTTCAATCATCAAAACTAGAGAAATATTGGTGCATTTATGCCAAGTAATTAGATGTTCATTTTGAAACTAATTAGAGGTAATGAAAACATCACACCCGCAAAAAAAAGATGAAATGGGCCTTTTTCCAACGATAAAGCAAGTTGTGTAATTGGCTAATTACGTTTACGAACCAAGTTCTAAAGAATTAAGGGAAGTTTCATATTCATCTCCTTCCCAGTAGGGCTTTAACCTGTAGAATTGATGAGAGGAACTTATCTTCTTACTTAAGATTGGAAAGAAAAGTTGTAATGTAATACATGGTAACAGGTTTAAAATACTACGAGAATTAGAGAATCAGTGTCAAGCAGTCTTCTCAACAGAATCATCTCAAGCAGCTGAACTATATGATATATGCCTTTGTTTCAGACACATGCTGTGGTTAAAGATTGCCAATGCATCCGGATCCGGTGCGAGTTTTGGGCAGAAATTTCTGTTCTCAGAGTATGGCAGGGTTGATTAGTGATCATGCAGAAATCCTTTCTCCTCCAAAAAAGACACCACTTGCCCTGCCATGGCTGCAGGTGTGGGACACACTCCATCTAGCTCTTGCAATTCTATCTGCATATAATGAGAAATAACTTCAGCTCAAAATTACAGGGAAAAAATGGCAAAGATTAGCAAGCATTCTCTTGGAACCCTTCCAAATTATGAGACACTACTGCAAAAATAGTACGCTATGATTAGGGCGGAGTTCAATTAGTTGCATGCCTCACAATTCAGAGGGGGTTCATATGGATCATCAATGCCGGTAAAACCTGCAATCAAGACAAAATTCAAGCATTCATTCAATCAGTCATGATGTAGGCAGCATACGGCAATATACATAATTTGTGATGAGTTTTGCAGCTTCCCAACATTGTTGCGTAAGTTAGCAAAGAGTTTTAACAATGTAACAATTGGCAATTTGGCCTAGTCAATGGGTTTGTCTCCGTTTGGGTGGAGAGCAATAATGGGAAGAAAATCTCGTTCATTGATAAGAAAGCCACAGGTAAGGGATTTTTTAGGCAACCTTTGATCTTTCCACTACGAGCTAGCTTGTAAAGGCCTTTTGCATCTCTTGACTCGCACAATGATAGAGGCATGTTCATGAAGACCTAGACAGATAAAACTAATTACGTTTCATCTTCACAAACGAAAAAGAAAAAAAGCTATTCTTATTAAGTTCCAATCAAGAAGAAACTTACCTCAATGAAATTTGAATCTGGAAGCATAGCCCGACAAGCAGCTCGGTCTTTTCTATATGGTGATATCAGACTGGCAATGCAGATCAAACCTGCATCTGCAAAGAGCTTTGATACTTCACCTAAATCAAATAAAGATGAACATTTCAGTTAAACTAACACAAACACATTTGATACACGCCATATAACAAAAACTAGGTTCAATACCATTGTACCAATGTTCAAGGCATATTCTGCTAGGCTAGTTGCATTCCAAGTAGTGGAGAGGGAGAGTAATTCTCCTTCTTTACATAAGTGATGTGACAGATTAACTAATCCAGTGCTTAATTGTTTTATGGAAACAACAGCTTACTTATGCATTAATGGAGTTTCAGCTCCGAAATAATATTATTACTTCCATTGGAACGCTATCTAACACAAGTTAAAGAAAAATGACATTAAGCCTACAAATATAAAAACCAGTACACAAAGCTGCAGCATGCAGGTTCAGTATTTGTGGACCAGTTCAACAAGTAAGCTTCAACTTCACAAAAGGGAAAGTCAGTACACTTCTAAAAGATCTCTTCCCCTGAGCAGTTTCCAACACAATAATTTGCTGAACACACATACCAAACAGAAAGTGGGAACCATATCTCTACTCTTTGCAAAGTAACACTGGAACTAGCATCTTAACTCACCACATCAGATTAGAGGTTGTAAAATATACCACCAGAGAACACCCACCAAAAGTTACAAGTAAATGAACAAAATCAGAAAACAAAACAATAATAAAAGGCCCAGGATCATTGGACAAATTGGTAGAAGAATCTCATTGATATAAAAATAAAATTGGTTGAAGAATCTCATTGATATAAGAACATACTCAAAATTCTTCTTACACTGGATACAAGGACCAAAGTGATTGATTGCTTCTGATCCACAAGCATGCATACTCAGGATGCAAGACACGATTTGCATTTTTAACATTCAGGAAAAAGTAAAAACTCATACAGCAAATAGTTATTGGGAATTTACTTTGATGGATATCTAAAACAAGCATTATGACGCATCTGCTTTCAGCAGAATTGTACTTACCGACCCTACGTATGTTTTCAGTTCGATCTTCAGCACTGAAAGCCAGATCCTTGTTGAGTCCATGCCGAAGATTGTCTCCATCAAGAACGTAGGATAGCCTTCCCCTAGAATACAGTTCCCTACTTAGGGAGCATGCCAGAGTGCTTTTTCCTACAGAAATAACAAAAACCTTGATACAGTTGCAGAGTTGCAAAAATCATAGTAGGATAAGAGTTGATGAGTTCCCAAACAAATTGTGATGGAGATGGTGATAAAAGAGGCATTCTGAAAAGTCCAGCATTTGTTCATTACAAGAGTTAGCCCACTGTATTGTGAATTGGTGGGAGTTTGAACTCAATTTGTATCCTTTACATACCATAAATCTCTATCATTAGTCAGAACAATACAGCCAACTATATAATTGCATACTGAAGCTGAAAAAACTAATAACCCTCCAGATTTTCCTTCATTTTAATTTTTAAAAATCAAACACGTTTTTGTCATTTCAAAACGCACATCCTTGTTTTTCCTGCAGTTGAAACTCACATCATCTACCATATCAATGCATCTTTTGGAATATAGAGATCAGAAATATATATAAACATCACTCTTCTTGCGTTAACCAGAATTCTGACCCTGGGAAGGTACTCCTGCCTTCTTTCCATCAGACCAAACCCCTGATTGGTCAAAAATCAAAGACTTATCCCTGGTAGATTATATAGCATGTTATTGCATTTTTTGCCTTCGAAAGTTGGGAAGTAAGATATATATATATGATATCTAAGTTAGATATACGCCCGTAGTCTCTTTTTAGATATTTAGAGACTAAAGCTGTAACTTGTTATAATTGCAGACTCTTCTTGTCATTATAATGAGCAAAAAAACATCATAAGAATGTTGGAAACGAACTAAACGTGCAATAATTGTAAATGCTAAATGTCTCATTTCATTTCAGGGAAATCCTTACAATATGGCAACATATACCTGATCCACTAAGGCCTGTAATCCACACAACGCAGCCCTTCTGATTAAGCAATTTCTGTCTTTCAGTCTTCCCAACTGGACATTCCTGCCAAAATATATTTGTCGAATTTCCAACCGTAGACATTGCCGGCTCTTGATGTTTAATAAGAATCAACTCTGTGCAGGCTACAAAAGATTGTATCAAGTTAAAACAGAGAAAATAGAATGGCAGGAAACAGCCCCTTTGGCAGTGATGTTTGATTATTTATAGCATGGGGATAATCGAGAAGAAATCAACTTCTGAAAGCTCAGAAGTTCTGTCAGCCTCCATATGTTCCCCCTGTTCAATTGATTTAGCATTTACAAGATTTCTTGGTTACCTCTAGGTCTTCTCTTTTCATATCATAAACAATGTATAAGGAAAAACATTTAACCTACACGCCACGCCTGATATCTCCATCTAAGTGAAGTGAAGTAAGTATCAATAATCTGTAATGAAGTTACGTAAATATGGTTTTTAAGACCATTTGGTCATGCAAATCCAAAATTTTCAACCTTTACAGCCAAACCGTGTTACCCATTAACCAGGAAAGCAATCCAATGCGAAAGATAGCTAACATTTCCAAAAAGAACATAACTTTTTTGTTGGTTTCTTGTTATGAATAAAACCCAATGGTGACATGAGTTGCAACTATAAATTAACAACAGCAGAAGATAATAATGGTGACGGTGAAGGTGAATGTGAAGGTGAAGGTGTGCCTACAATATCCAACATCACATTAAAAAAGGGGTACGTTCGTTCCAAGCTTAGAAAGTGATATTCATACTTGAAACACATAAAATGATAAAAAGAACAAAACAAGCATAAACCACAAACCAAGAGAGACGAATGAAATTTACCTTTTCGATACACTTGGTTAACGTGGTCTGTGTTATTGGAAAAAGAGGAGGAGACGATACAGTAGAGAGAAGGAAGGCGTGGTATTACGATGATGACGTTGTGAAAGCAGTTCGTAGAAATACGGAGGAAACGAGGGCGTAAAAAGAGGAGCCATGAATGCCTCCTCTTTCATCTTCATTTGTGATTTGTGTCATCGCGTGCCACCCTCATGTGTTTGATGTGCTTTCATTCATTCTCCAGTATCTATTTTAGAAAGTGTAAGGATTTCTATAACTAAATTCTAATAATAATCTAACTTTTTTAAAATATTTCTCAAAATAGATATCGTAATTACTTTTTTTTTTCATAAAATGAGTAATTTCTGAAACCATAATTTTTTTTTTAATTTTTAGAACGGAGATACATAAAATCTTAATTAACTAACCTGGACATTTCTTCCCCCTTTCAATGTTCCCAGTAGTTGGGACTAGTTGGCGGAGAATGTAGGTCCCATTGGAATTGGATTTTACTGACATACTTGACAATTTGACATACTTGAGGCGTTCGGATTTCATAGATGTACCTACCTATCCAATTTTAGTTATTTTTTAGCTGATTACTGATAAAAATTAATATAAGAAAAAGGCTGGCTTTAACTTGCAAATTCTAATTTCATTAGGTTTAGACTTAGACTTGAATATAAATTTTATGGAATCAAAACTCAATTAAGTTTGACAAATTTTGAAGGATTTGATCATACATGACCAAACTCAAAATCAAGTTTAAGGTTAACTCACGTTAGTGATAAGTGTCTTCTGTCATAAATATGTCATGTTTCCGGGGTTGGTGGCTTGGTGGGTTTACTGTTTGGACTACATAATGTCAATGTATTGATTTGCATTGCAGAAATGACTGGATATCCTAAAACTGGAATCTGATCCCTTTGAAATCATTTGGAATCACAATTCTTTAACTAGTAATTTCCGAACCTTTCGTTTACCAAGTGCTAGTGATCAACATTTGGATTCTACACTGCCAGGTGCAGATAATTTTCATGGCAAGATGTAAATTAGATTTAACAAGTATCAGAAAATGCGTGAACAAGAAGCTCAATCGATATGAAGATTTGGTCAACTCGGTTCCCAAGATTCCAAGGGATATCCATTTATGACAGAAGATGGAAGGATTCGTAATTGGCAAGCTAGTAGGTTATACTTTGCAGCATATTTTGACAATCTTCTGCAGTAATAAAGGTAAAAGAGTTTTCTTCTGACAGACTCCAGTTTCTCCCTTACCAAACAAGAAATGGAAAAGTTATGAGCCTCCACTGATAGTACAACAACAGGTTGCTTACAGAGAGAAAATTAGATACAGGAGGGAGAAAAAACAATACAGCACGCCCAAAGATCAAAGAATCCTACGAACTCTTGATTTTATCATTATCATTCTTCATCTCTTTCAGATTCCTCCACAAGTACCTTCCACTAGCCATGTCCACAAATACCCAGAATCCATTTTGAACAATCTGCAACAGCCCAGCCAATCATCATTTCACAAAATTATTACGACTAACCCTAAAATGTGCCCTGTACGGCACCTGGCCATACATGACAACGATTTTTGATATGTTGATAAATTTATTTCCAGATCTCAGATCTAACCGATATATTGAATGCTCAATCTCTTATTTAATTGCTCGAAAGAAATTCAGAAGCACATGAATCTACATATAAATACCCAGAATGATGATAAAGTCAAACAATTGAAACATACCCTTTTGACGCTGAATCCTTGTTTCTCTTTTTTATCAGCCGCGGACCGATCATCGGCGACGACATTCTCAATCTCCGGCGACGAACGAACCGTCCTCCACGCAAAATACCCCGCTAAAATTGCAGAAAAGAACACCAAAAGAAACCTCAGAGGACACATACTCTTTCCAAGACACCGACCCCTTTTTGCCAGGTTCAATAATCCGCAGCAGGAGCAATCAAAAAGAGAGAAATTTGACTGCCCCTGGAGAGAGATTATAAGCTAAAGAGCGAAGGCCCCCTTTGCCCTTGCTTTTGGTTTCTGGTGATGGAAGTTTCTAAATGGTGAAGACAAATCAAGAACGGCTACCTACTCTACGTGTTTTACATAGTCAGCCATGGCTTTAGTGGTTGTGACCTGTTCGCGATAAATTGTCAACAGTTAGGGTGATTATTTTGGAATTGTTAGTAGTTCAATTACAACTATCTATCTTATGGGTCAATTTGTCTACTCCATTACTTGTCCTTTTCTTATGATTATAGTTGTCCACTAGCTCGGGCGGCTCCGCTGTCTTCCAATCCCAACTAGGTTAATATAATTTATAATTTATAATAGTTAATTCGTTATATTAGGTCAATTTCAATAATTAAAAATTCAAACAGTTAAAACTTTAAATTATAAATTACTATAATTTATTATTATAATAATTTTTAATTTATTAAAAAAAATCAACTGGTTCAATCAGTTCAACTGTCAAAATTTTTCAATTTATTTTAATAACTTTCGTTGTTAAGAACCGATCAGTTTATTAATTAATCGAATTTTTTTTGTAATTTTATACATTCTTAGAAATTAAAATAAACCAAATAGTTTTTATTTAATAATCTCTTTTTTTAATTAAATTTTAAATTTTTTGATGAGTAGGATAATTTTCAATCATATTTTAAATTTTTAAATTTTATTCAATCTTTTGTAAGTTTTATGATATTTCAATTAAAATTTTCAAATTTCTTATCTTATAAATTTAACTTTTGGTATAGTTTTTAAAACATTGGTTAAAATATAAATAACAAGTTCAAATTTAATTTAATAAAAAATTAAAGATTTGGAAGATTAATGTTTGTTTACATTTTTTTTTTGGTTTTTGGTTTTTGTTTTCAAATTAAGCAAAAAAATCTCTTTGTTTGAGTTTTTGTTTTTAGTTTTGGTTTCTTTCAATTTTCAAAAATTATGAAAACCATAAAAAGTAGTTTTTATTTTAATAATTTGTTTTACTATCATTTAAATATATATTATTGATTTATTTATTTATTAATAAAAATTATGAATAAATTAATTCAAGATTATATATTTAATAATAAAAATAATTATCAATAAAATTATGAATAATTTAATTTTATAATTAAATTATATGTAATTAAAATTTAATAATTAAT
>JANJEY010000002.1:17860898-17873965 GCA_024703695.1 Erythroxylum cataractarum | reverse complement strand
CCTTAAACCCTAAATCTCCGAAAAATCTCTCAAACCTCTAACAACCACGGTGATCTTCCAAAGCCATACCAAACATCATCCTCTCCAAGATTCCTAACAGATATTCAACCACAATGAAGGAGAAACAAGCAGGAATCTCCAAGGGGAAAATCGAAGTCGTCGAAGGGAAGAGAAGAGTCGTACCCTAGGGGAAGAGAAGATGATCTTTTGTGATATTCAAACACTAAGGTATATAAAGGTTGATTTAAACCTATAGATCATAGTCCCCAAATTCTTTTAATCTCAGTCTCTAAATTGTAATGACTCAATATTTTTATTCCTAACAGCACAAATCTAATTTTCCATACTATTTGCCCATCAATTTCGGAACCGGAATCTAATTCATCAGTCTCTAAGTCTTTTTTCCGGTCCGAACCCAAAACTCTAAAAATTCCAGAAAAATCCCTATAAATCCTCAAAAATATAAAACACAAGATTCTATACTCCAATTCAACTATACGAATCCAGTTATTCCATAATTTCAATTAAATCACAATTGAACATGATTATCTCAAATTCACCAATCATGCTCACAATTAAATACTGGAAAATATCATGAATGCATGTACCTATAAATGCACGTGCAGACAACTTATTCCTCTATAATTAGAGGTCAATGAATGATCAATTAATAAAATGCAGTATGCAATCCTACCCAGTCCCAATTTACCAATATGCCCAACACATCGATAACGGGTTGTTACAATTTATTTCTTGCTTTTCAAATTCATTAAAAACAATTTATTCACTATCAATTCCATTTAAACTCAAAACACCATTTTAGTTCATAATCAAACATAAACATCAATAACAAAAGCATATTTCACCTTTCTTAATCTCATATAACAATTTATATTCTTTAATTTTCTTTTTCTTTGCACATGAATAAGTCACCACAAATTCCTCATTTAATGTCAATTTATAATTCAAAAATTTAAGAAAATTCGGGGTCCAACACACCAGTTATTTGTGAGAAAAATTAAACACTTTTGCTAAATGGAAGTAAAATACTTAGGGCATAGAATTTCCAATGATGGTGTTGTTGTTGATCTAAATAAGGTCACTATGACCAAAAACTATCAACAATTGCGAGGCTTCCTAGGATTGACTAGTTATTGCCACAAATTCATTGAGAATTATGGGAGAATGGCAACTCCCTTGACTCAACTATTAAAGAATGGAAAAATTTTATAAAACTTTAAGGCAAAATAAGCTTTTACGACATCTAAAAAGGTGATGATGTAAGCATCAGTACTGGCTCTTCCTAATTTCAATAAGCCATTTGAGGTGGAATGTTATGTATTTGGCTATGGTAAATAGGAGGCCAATTGCTTTCTACAATCGTGCCTTACAAGGTTAAAATTTACAAGTATCAACCTATGAAAAAGAGATGTTAGCACTAATCCTTGTAATTCAAAATGGCTGCCATATTTTAAGGGTAGGCAATTCATCATTCATATTGACCAAAGAAGCTTGAAGTACTTGAGGGAAGAAAGGATCACTACTCTAGCTTAAGAGAATTGGCTAGCTAAATTGATAGGTTATGTCTTCATCATTAAGTATAAGAGAGACAAGGATAATTGTGCAGCAGATGCATTTGCCCAAATTTATGAAAAGCAATTGATTATTGTCTCTACACCAATTTTAATTTAGTTGATATCAGTAACAGATGAAGTACAACTTTGCCAACGAAGAGAGGTTATGGGTCTATAGGCATATAATGACGGTATTCTTTATTTAAAGAACATAATTACTTACTAATTGACTCTCCATTGTTCCTATTATTGTAAAAAAAAAAAAAAATGCATTCCAACACTCATAAAGGATATCATAAATCTCTTTATCGAGTAAGGTCTATGTTTTATTGGCAAGGAAAGAGAAAAACACCTTCTTGAGTTCATACAAGGGTGTGAAATCGAAAAAAAGAAACAAAAAGTCTTAAGCCACCTAGGTAATTGCATCCACTTCTAATTCTCGTTCAAGTTGGGTTATATATTTCGATGGATTTTATATAATAACTTCCTAAGTCAAAAGTGAAGTCAGTCATTTATGTCGTTGACTAACTTTCAAAGTTTGCTCATTTAATTCACATTTTTCATCGTTACTCTGTTGTCATAATAATACAAATGTTTTTTTAGCAAATACTTAAGTTGTATGGAATGCTTGAAAGTATAGCATGTGATAGAGACCCCACTTTTACATCATATTTTGCAAAAAAAAGTTGTTTAGTTTACAAGGGACCAGCTTCAATTTCATCTCATCCTTTCACTTGCAAACTGACAAATAGGTAGAAGCGGTCAATCGAATATTGGAGATTATCTTCACTATTTTAGTAGCCAAAAGCCAAATCAGTGGGTCAAGTGGATTCCTTAGGTGGCATATTGCTATAATACGAGTATTCGTTATTCTATAAGAAAGACATCGTATGAAGTTATTGACAGTAAGCTTCTTCCTTCACTTTTAAAATATATTCTAGGAATTTGACAAATAGAGGCTATTGATCAAGAATTGCGGGCCAAAGATTTGGTTATGGAGGACCTTTGAGAATAGCTAACATTGGCTCAACAAAGCATGAAGAAATTTTATGATGCTTAAAGAAGAGAAAAAAGTTTTAACGTTGGGGATTTTGTTTATTTATGATTGCAAATATATAGGAAAATTTCTTTAGCTACTTGTAGGAACCTCAAGTTGTCATTAAAATAATATAACACATTTGAAGTTGTTGAAATAATTAGCCTTGTAGCATGCCGTAAAAGGATATTCTTGATTATTCGGCCTTTTATTCTTGCCATTTATGTCAAGTATAAGTCTTCATTACTCTAATACATACAAACTATCTGCACAAAATTGGACCAAGTACTTTTACTCATCAATTTATTTCTTATCATTCCTTAAATATTATAGTAATGTTGAACCTAATTTTAGTATCAAATACTAATAAGCATTAACTAGAAATACATATAATCTATATCATGGTACATATAGGTAAGAAAAGTAATGCAATCGTTTTATCCTTATGACAACTATTATCATACTATAGAAGAGTCTTTAATTGATGTTAATGTTTATGCTTTTAGTAAGCTAAATTGAACTAAAAATTTCATCAAGGTATTATATAAACCTTTCAGCTCAACTCTATACAACCTCTTGCATCTTGATATCATAGTGTTGATATACATCTTACTTGTTATCACCAAAGCTTATAAGACGTTAGCCAACTCAAAATGTCTAAATATTTTGTTATCCATATGATTTCGACATATCTCTAAACTTTTTTAATGAATGCTCAACAAGAATTATAGCAAAATTGCATAATGAGCATATAATTTTCTTTTCTAATTTTATGAACTCTTCTTAAACATAATCCTATGTCTAAGAAATTTGGTTCATTGATTCTTAGTATTAACTATACTAAACAAGGTAAATTCTACTTAGAACAAAATATAAATGTAAGAAAAGCAAGTAATTAATTATATGTTATGACTATCAAATGAGATTACGACTTTAATCATCTATTTGGTTACTCTCACTATTTTATTCAAAATAATAGCCCTCATTATAATTTGAAAAGATTAATTTAATATTTCTAGTAGGCTAAGATCTCATTCAAATCTAGTTAATCTTGAGTTTGCTCAATAAATTAACTAAACTTAAATTAAGTAGATAACGACTTTATCAATCACATCTCATGTGACCATATATTCGTTAGGTAATAACTCTTGCCTAAATATATCTTATATAATATTCCTAACCTAGCCTCTAAATTCATGTGATCATGAGTTTACTAATCCAAATCACACAAATTTAGTTAAGTAGAATTCACTATCATAAGACTAAACATATTTGGATTAAAATAGTTTTGAGTTTGCTCAACAATCCTATCAATAAACAGAACTTTGGTTTATTCTTATAACAATGGAAGATAATAATCACGTTCTAAATGTGTTCCTAATATTTTAACAAAAGATTTAATCTTATTCATCTCATAAAACATAAAATTGCATGTAAAATATCACACATATAAAATATTAATTTAACATGCATCTAATAAATATATCAAACATATAAATAAAGTGTGAAACTTATGCATAATTAAATTAGATGCATAAAACATCAAACTTCGTTTGATTCTAGTTATTGATCTTCATAATCAGATATAATATTTCTAACTCTTCGGAAAAAATAAATTAGATTGAATACATTGATTCCTAAATATGCTAAATTCCTACTTGGAATGGGAATTTAATATATTTATTGATTTCAAAACAATTTTTGAATCTAATTAAAAATTATTTCTAATTGTCTTGACTCGTTTAACAAAATTTAATTGAGAACAATTTTCAATAAATCATTCTTCTTACTTATTATTATTTAGCAAATTTCCTTTTTCAAAATTTATAAGTAACACATCCTAATCGAATTAGGATAATTTCTAATGAGATTGATTATCCTAATTCGATTAGAATGTGTTTCTAATCTCATTAGAAATTATTCTTCTATAATTAGAAAACTAGTTTCTATTACTAAAAGAAAACTACTTTCAAAATTAAATAAAATATTTTCAAATTTAATTAATAAATTCATTTATATTATTTATTTAGAAATTAATTTCTTAATTAATCAAAAAATATTTCTTTAATGAGTTAAAAACTATTTAAAAAATATTAAAGGAAGCTCATTTTCTTAATTAATAAATGAAAACATTTTCAAAATTTCATTAAGAAAAATATCCTTTTTAATAAATCAAGAAATTTATTATTCATAAATAAGGAAACAATCTTTAAATAAGTTGAATAATAATTTTCTAAAAAAATAAAGATCTCATCTTAATTAAAATAATCTTGTTATATTAGTTGTCTAACATAATCTAATTAAGAAAGGTAACTCTTTTAAATATTAGCTTGATTTTAGTTATTGATTTGATAATTTATTTAATTTAATAATTCAACATGTTGAAGATTAAGCTAAATCTCAAAGTATTCCTAATAAAATAACCCTTTGAATTTTTTTTGAAACAATTACATACAGTTTTAAAATTTATTAGGATGTAAACTAATTTAATAAAAATTAAAATCAAATTGTAAAAAAGTGGGGCTGACGCATGCAATGCACTTGCTAGAAGATTTTTTGTACAACCTAGCCTGCTCCGGCAAAATTAGGTTTTGTGCCGCCCTCCTCTGTTTCTCTCGCGTGAGACGTTAGCTTCTAAAATACCACGCGCTAGACCATTATTGCCTTGCCTCAGCGTCTTCTGATGTGGGCAAAAACAGACGGCCTTCACTAATGGCGATTTGCCACTAGTTCTAACCATCATCATGGCGGATCACCGCTGGTGCCCGACTTACTAGTGGCAATTCGCCACTAGTTCAGTCTCCCACCAATGGTGGGGCAAGCCGCTAGTGATTTTCAGAAACCCAAGCAGTAAATGCATATAAAATTAGAATAAAACAACCATGATAAATATAAGGGGACAAGCATTCTGATCTTTTTAAGGTAATTGATTTTCAAACTCATGGTGGACGCATAGGCAAAATAAGTGAATTTTCAGAAACAATGACAATGTACATCGTAAGCTTTCCAGTAAAAGACAAGGCATGTGTATGTTGAATTTTCATAATCAAGAACAAAGCATATGAGTTTTTAATTAATTAATCTTAATATGTATTCTACATATTCCTTAATTAATTAATATTTTAAGCTTTGTTATTTTTAATCAAATCAATAACAATCAGGCAAATTTAATCAAACTGTACATTTAAAAGTCTACTATGATACTATTATTGGAAGACTGAAACAAGATCTGATTTTGACTATAACAGAATACTTGAGAAACTTTTTCATATTTTGATTTCTCAAAAATTAAAATCACTTTAATTCTATAAAATGATTTCTCCTCACACTACTATAAGTGTTGAGGTGATATGCCTAACTTTTTTGGCCTGTCACTTGGCTATTCGAAGCATCTATTTTAGGATTTTTAAGGACTTGGGCATTTTGTTCAATCACTGGGTTACTCTAACATATAAATCATAATAAAGTATGAATCTTAATTTGTACTTTATTCTAAAATTTGATCTTTTTCTTGTCATATTCCTCGAACCTTTTTCAAAATTCGTCTTTCTCAACCACCATAGTAGCACAAATGTCCAGCCTCTAGCAATATCCACTGAATAGATTAAAAGAATTCTATAACTCTTACAGAGAGAGTTAAGAAAGAAGTGCTAGCTCCATTGAAACTTAAGTCTATTTAAAATAAGTTTTGGACATTTTAGTAATTTAATTGAAATTAAATTTTAACTTTAATTAAAATTACAAATAATTCTACTTAAATACTAATTATGCTCAAATAAAATCCAATATCTCATATTGATCTTTATTTATTAAATATCAAATATTTAATCATAAAGTTTTCAAACTTTACAATCAAGTCCAACTTTGTTCAAATGTCTTTGCTCTCTTCAACTCATTCTTTATGTGAGTTCTACTAGGTTTTCGAATATGTTGGCAATAGATACAATCCAAAATCATATTTAGGATTAGATAAATTAAACTCTTTTAATTTGTATTTAATTCTCTAATTAACAAGTTATATTCATAAATCAATATTGACATCTAGCAATACTTCATGACAACTCAAATATTTAGGTTAGTCAAAGTGGTTTTAACTAACCTTTATGTGTATAATTTTTTTGTATAATTTAATTCTTCATCCTTCAATATTCCAATTAAAATAGAATATGGAATTAATGTCTACTCTATTTTGAGTCTAACATATAAGTTCTCTGCCATTAGTTATTAATTCAATTAATGATATTTGTAAATTATGTATAAAATGTCATTCCACCTTGCCCAAGGATTTTCTGAATCAATACTAATCGAGAACAATAGAACATTCTCCCTAATTACTTTAGGATGATAAATCGTATCTTGATCACTCGACTATTCTATATAATTCATGCTACATCCAATGACTAATGATTGAACTACCTTGATAAGAATAAGTCATAAGTAGTATCAAAATATATCAATCTCTATACAAGATAACCTTAGAGACCTCAAGTTAAATGATTACTTATACAATCATCACAATGAAAATTTTCAAAAATCATAAGTAGATTGAAACAGATTTTTCATATTGGGTTAGTTCAGTGAATTTGTTCTCTAACAAGTATCTATACGTTTGTTTAAATATCTCCATATATACTTTAGTATATAAGATCAACTACTTTTTTCGTAAGGAAAAACATAACAAGTGCTTGTCTTTTTACATTTTATTAATTCCAGTCTTAATAGAACTATAATTAAGAACAATTTAGAGACAATACATAAATGCAATATGAATGTCATAATTATAATCTCATCATAATTTCATTATAATATATAATTATTCCCTAGATTTTATCACATACATCTAAGTATGTATAAGATAATGAAGTCTTTAAATAATTGTCACTAAATGGATACAAGAAAATTACAAATTACCGATAGAAAATTATCGACAATAAAAATACTGTAGTCAATTAGCGACGAAAAATCAATTTTCATCAGTAATATTGTTGACAAATTTTCAATTTGCAACAGACAAAATATCAGTTGGTAAAGGAGAAGTGAAATTATCTCAGTATTTTTTCGACAAAATATAGCAACGAAAGAGCGATATCTGTCAGTAAATTAGGTGGGAATGCTTGGCCAACAATATTCTTCATAGCCAATCATAATTACTCCTTATAATTTACCGCTGTGGATGTGTATAAATGAGGCATATATGTTATTGACGGTGATTATGCCAGGCCTACGAATCCAAAGTCTAAAATTGATGTATTCTTACAACCAATGGTCTCTGAATTGTATCATATTTGGGAATTGGGTGTTGAGACATATGATGTGTCTCTTAAACAAAATTTTTATTGAGAGCAACTTTGATGTGTATTATTAGTGATTTCCGTGCGTATGCTATGTTGTCTAGATGGAGTATAGCAGGCAAATTGACTTGTCCTTACTATAGCAATGATTCTGATGCGTTTATCTTCCTAATGAGGTCAAAACATCTTGGTTTGACAACTACAAGAAATGTCTTTATTCAGATCATCAATTTAGATGCAATAAAGAAAAGTTTATTAAAAGTAGGATGTACAAACACCTCCTCCCCTCACAAAATTGATGAGACGATATTACAAAAGATTAATGGATTAGGTTGCTAAAAGTTACAGAACTTGAAGTTGAAGAAGTTAATAGAAGTATTAGTAAAAACTTTAGTTGGAAAAAACGAAGTATCATTTGAGATTTACCATATTAGAAAAGTAATTTGATACATCATAATCTAGACGTGATGCATATTGAGAAAATTATTTCTGACAATTTGTTCAACACCACAATGAACATTGAAGGGAGAACATAGGATAATTCAAAATCACGAGCTGATTTGAAACTTTTTGTAGAAGGAATAAGATAGATAAAGATCTTCACGCCGGTAAATATCTAAAAGCATGTTACACTTTAGACATAAATCAAAAGGAGATTTTATGTGAATGGTTGAAAAGTCTAAAATTTGCTGATGGTTATATTTCAAACTTAGTGGGGTGTGTAGAAATAAGGAAGCACAAATTATTTGGGATGAAAAGTCATAATTGTCACATGTTTATTCAAAGGCTAATTCCAATTACATTTCAAGAGTTGCTACCAAGTAAGGTTTGGAAAGTTATAACAAAATTAAGTTTGTTTTTCCAAAGCTTAACATTATCTGAAATAAAGTTGACAGAAAGAGAAAAACTAGAAAGAGAAATACCTTTTATCTTGTGCAAATTGGAAGGGACTTTCTCTCCAAACTTCTTTGATTGTATGGAGCGTCTACCCGTACATTTAGCACATGAGGCTAAACTTACTAGTCTGGTTCAATATTGATGGATATATCTGTTTGAAAGGTAATTATAGCTAATATTTAAATAAAAGTTATAGCATGTTTTAATCACATAATTGTAATAACCCTATTTATAATGTAGATATTTGCATCACTTAAAGAAAAATGTTAAAAACAAGGCTAGAGTTTAAAGTTCGATATGTAACGCCTATTTAGCGAAAAAAAACACGTACATTTTGTTCACATTATTTTGAGCTACACATGCATACAAAAGAAAGAAAAGTTCCTCATAATGACGATGAGAGAGAAGCAAGTGATCTTAATGGTAACTTATCCATTTGCACATATGTAAGAGGAACATATAGATGTTCAACAAGAAGAATGTTAACAACAAAAGAAATAGAAGCTGCCCACAGTTACATTTTATTGAATTGTCAAGAGGTTCAACCTTTCGTACAGTAAGTTTAAATTAATTTGAAATAGATTATTTGAGTTCTTGAAGTTATTGTTGTTCATAACTAAAATACATAATAACACTTTGCGAGCTAATGCTCGAAACAATACAGGATGATATCAATAAAGAAGTTGAAAGACATTTTTCTCAATGGTTCGAGAAATATATATTTTTTACTTGTAATAATTGAAATGATTGAATTATCATATCAAAGTGATTAGATGACATTATACTATTTAATATGACAAATTATTTTTTGTTTAGACCTAAGAAAATCCAATAGAGAACAAATGTATTTGTGATCTTACGAAAAGACCTTTGTGAACTACTAAATCATATCTAGTGTATTTTGTTGATGGATGCAAATTTCATACAGAATATTATGGTCATAGCATGGCAACAGTAAATAGTGAGGTTTGCTTACAAGGTGAATTGATGAATTACTATGGTAAAATTATTGAGATACTTGAAATTGAATACCCTGTATTACTAATAAAATGGAGTGCGATATTTAAATGTGAATGGTTTGATCCAACTCCTAATGTTTAAAAAAAGTGCACAATCGATGCAATCTAGTTGAAATCAACCAGTGAAGAAGATTTAGACAATTTGACCCTTTCGTGTTGGTGATGCAAGCGAACTAAGTGGAGTATGCCTCTTTTCTCAACTTATGACAAGATAAATCAGATTGGTTGCTCAGATGAAAAGTAAAACTTAAAGTTGTTTTTGAATTATATGGAAAAGGAGAAAATAAGAGAATTGAAAGTGAAGATTTTAAGGAAGATGATTATGAAATAAATGCATGTGTAACATATGAAGATAATGAACCTTCTAATGATCCAAATAATGAATATATTGAAATTTCATCTGGAGATAAGAGATCTATAGAAGAGTCTAAGTTTGATTCTAATTCTTCGAAAAAAGAAGATGATGTTGATTTTGATTTATAATTAAAAACTGATAGCTATTAATTAGTATTTGTAATATAATTTTATATTAATAAATCCATCATTGCATCAACAATATATTGTTATATATTAAATTTATATTTTTATATTACTAAAAATTTCAATAAAATGTGAATTTCAAGTTAAAAATATGTCACCAAAGAGAAAGCATGATATGTTGTAGTCAAGGTTCAGGTTACAATGATTTGGGGAAGCCAATGCATTTCTAGGTGAAGCATCACATTCTACAGATATTATTGCACATTCAAATAAGGCATCACCTTCTATACCTATTGTTATACCATCTAGTAGCCTTGCTACACTATCCAACAACCTTACATCGTCCACCACCCCTATACCGATAGAGATATCAGGGGTCAACGTTGCTAATAAAGGAGGCGACCTCTATTGGGGCTAAGGGAGTTGATGGAAGAACGTACATCACAATTGCCAATAATTTGTAAGTAAAATTCTAAAAATTTTGTAACACATGATAACATCATAGGTTTATACTTAAGTTATAGGTTTTAATTTGAAAATGATTTAAAGTAATTTATTATTAGGTTGGTTCCGTCTGGAACATGCTCAAGAAATATCTCATCCAAGTTCAATGAGAGGATAGATCTTGAAGATTATATATGAAAGAATGTTTCTCAGTTGACAAAGGATTTTTATTGTCAGGAGTATGAGATACACAAAATATATTCTTTAATATTTTTTATTTTATCTAATTTTATACATTTATTAGATAAATATTGTCGTTTATAAGTACTTATTATATATTTTTCTTTTTTCATAAAGAATTTTATTGGGATCCAAAATTTGATGCTGTAATTTATAATATATGAGAGAGGCAAGCTCGTACATGTTATAGAGACTTTCTTTCTTCGATACACAAGAATGATATATGGCCACCATGTATATCTAAAGAAATATGGAGTCGTTAGTAGCAGTATTGGACATCAACCGAGACAATATCCATTTCAGAGCACAATTTTGTCAACAGATGTGGAGGACCAGATGGAGAGAGCCTATCCATACACACTAGAGGATCTTTGACTCACGAAGTGCATGCACTTCAATTTGTAAGTATCAAAACTTTGCACATATATTCTGATTTTTGTACTTTGATGTATGAAATTTGATTTCAATGTAATTTCTCGTATGAAATTTAAAATAAACATATATGTGCATTATGGAGAATAATAATGTTATAAATGTCTGGTGTTATTAATGGCTATGTTGTTAAGTTAATTTTTTTTGTCTAATATGGGTATCTTATTGATAGTTTTATCTTATTAATAGAAATGGATTTGATAGAAATTGATATAGGATGGATAGAAAAAATTGAGTAAATGACATAAGTATGTCTCGAAATAGAGGGGGTATATCATAAAAATAGAGATGAAATTTTTACATATATCATAAAAAATGAGTAAATCAACTTTTTAAGTTAATTTTTTTTGTCTAACAGGGGGTATACATCATAAAATTAGAGGAAATTTTCTCGAATTCTGTTGTAAATTGTAATTTACTTATAATAATTTATTCTGATGTATGAAAAGTTTATGAGCAGGAATCTTACATTATGCCAGATTTTTTTGCTCACTTATAATAAGAAATATGATGGCGTGACCTTCATCAATACCTGATGCAGACAAGTTCACGTTTGTAAAATCTATACTTTAATATTAGTTCTTAAAATGCATCACTTATTAACATAAACAATTATAATGATATGACCAAATACAAGAAAGCATTGAACAATAGTCTTAGAACTCTGAAATTGTTGATGAGAGTTAGGCATACCTTGATGTAGTAGGTGGTAGGAATCACTGTGGAAGGATTTTCGTCTTAGGTTTATTTGCGAACACATGTTATTTAAAATCCTCCACATCCATTACAACTGAATCTAGTAGGTGGTCCACATCAAATGAAAGACTCCTCCAACTTAAGAGCATTGTAAAAAGGTTAGCAACTCAGTTGCAACAATCGATAAAGTACATAGCCTAACTCTACAATGAGATAGATCAACTGAAGAGAGGGATAATATCGTAGCAGTCAAAACATCTGCCTTCACCACATGTATAAGTGAATGTATTTTATGTTTTGCTACACTTAAGTTTTTGTATAAATTATTAATTTACAATTATTTCTTATTCGTTAACATTTTGATTTTTTATTATATTAACAATCAGGATGATATTTACTTTATATTTATCAATCAATGTTGCATTATTTATATAAGTTAAATACTCAAAAAATAATAAGATTATGAATAGAAAACTCAAGTAGGAAGTGAGAAATGGGAGTAGAAATTTATCAAAGTTAAATCTTCCAACAGAACTACGATATTTTGTTGTTAATTAGCAACAGAATGATAAGTTTTGTCAATAAAAATACCATTCCATTACTAATTAGCGATGAAATAAATTAATTCGTTCATAAGTTAGTTATAGAATATATATCATTTCGTCAATACAAATTTAGAAATGGTTAATGTTTTTTTTCTGTAATTTAGTGACGGAAACATATATATTCATTAGTAACTTTAGCGACAGACATATGATTTATTGTCAGCAAATTCACTGACGAAATATTGAGATTCCCTTCACAAAGTAGTGACAGAATTCTATAAATTCGTTGATTTTTTTTAACTTATTGACGAAAATCCAAAATTTTGATACTAATGGTAGCGGCCGATACACAAGCTTCCGTCAGTAATTTTTGTCGCTAAATTTGATTCCCGATAGAAAAGTTTTATTTTCTG
>JANJEY010000002.1:17840742-17854028 GCA_024703695.1 Erythroxylum cataractarum | reverse complement strand
TGATTTTTTTAAACTTACTGACGAAAATCCAAAATTTTGACACTAATGGTAGCGACAGATACACAAGCTTTCGTCGGTAATTTTCGTCGCTAAATTTGATTCTCGATAAAAAAGTTTTATTTTCTGTCGATAATTTCCATCACAAAAACCTTGTTCTTGTAATTAACTACAGCCGACTGGTTGATTATAGGACGTAAACTAACAAGAATTAAATTTAAACTTTTTGGCAAAACTAAAACAAAATCAAAAGAGTCTAATTAGCTAATAGGATTAATTATTAGTGTCTAAGAATAGTGTTTAAACTTTTTGAAAAGGAGAACTTGTAGTAATGCTTACCTTAGGAATGTCGATCAAGTGGTTGTCAAGTAAAGAAGGAATCGCACTTGCGTGACACAGTGGAAGGTGGTGCGTGTGAGTGTTACGTCATAGATTCCTAGATGGGATTTCCTTCAATATTCTCCAGTTCCAACTTCCAAGTCTAGTTGCGTTAATCTATTCTCTTTATTTGCATTTCCTTTATTTAAACTAATGGGCAATTAATTACACATCTTCTATAGAAAATCTCAACCTTTTGAGTTACCGTACCTAGTTAAGTCTTTTTTTTAAGCCTCCTTATTTTTTGAGTTTTTATTCCTGAGAGGTATTCTAAAAAGGTCTCATATTTTTAAGTTATTCATTTTTAAGTTAATTCTTGCTTGAATTAGACAGGTTCTTTGCAGGAATTAAAACTTTGACCTCAAATTTTAAACAACTGCATACATAAAAATAGTTCGAACTCACGACCTTACTTAAACCAGGATAACCCCTCGTCAACTCACCCACCCGTGAGTTCCTTTTTGTTGGGTTTTAGTCTCTCTTGATAAAAAGGGAAAAGCAACAATATCGTTCTTTTTATGGGGGAATTATTGCACATTTGATCAACTTGGTTTGGTTGGTAGGTTACGTATTTTGATGCACTTTATCTCTTCGTCTTGGCTCTGTTCTGACTTTACTCTTTATCTTCTTTTTTTGTTTTTTTTCCTTTTGAAAAACTTGGCAGCTTCTCTAAATGTTCAATACCTAGTAGTGCCATTCTGTTTATCTGTTTTACGATGGTTGCTTTGGGTATTTATTTGTTAGGGCATTCTTTTCAGATAAAATATAACTAAAATGTGTTTCAATAATTATAATATTTGCGTATGAACTTAACCTTAATTAAATAAAATGAGACTTGAAATTGTAATAAAAAAATTAATGAACAAAACATTAATTGGCGTGCGTGCACCAGTAGAAGATAATGTTTCAATTCCAAAAGCAAAGTTTGATCACTACTTTGTCGTGATCGAAAATGCATGTTGATCGTCTTCTCTTTTTCATCAACTTTCTTTCTGTAATCTTTTCAGCTGAGGATAGCCTATAATGGAGGAGACCTCTCTCTAAGCTACAATCTCGGAGTCGCTGTGCACTTCTCCATATTCAAGTCACTAACTAGCTACTCCATTCACTAGCGCCATCATCACCATGACACTAAAGACTAAAGGCAAAAGGAAGCTCCCTGGTTCGCCTATAAAACTCTACTTGTCTCCAATACATTTCAACAATAATGACGGCAATACCCTATATGGTTTTCGCGTAGGATTCACGTTCATGGCGTTTTGTGTTCCACGTATGATATATTTTATTCTTTTTCCCATATATTTTCTATTTCTTACTCTATGTAATCGAAAACAATATTATGTTATGATCCATAAACGTCACAAACATGAATGGAAGTTGGCGTTTGATTCTGTCTGGTAGGATATCAATAGTAAGGATACAGGACATGAGAGGATCATATTCTTGTCCGAAAACTGTCATGTTGGAGAGTGGAGACACCAATTGGTTCCAACGTTTACCCCACTTAGAAATTTCAACTTTCAGATGTGTTGTGTTTATATATATGTATGGATTTGCGTTACCAAAGTTTTTGGAGATAATGTTTAATGTTTCTTTCCCTTTTTTTATTGGATTAGATTCCGAAAGAATTTGATTCTCATTTGACATACTGTTTTGGGTTGTGCTATTTATCTGTGGATTCGAAGCGTAAGTAGGAGCATACTTGAACTTTGGGAGGAAGTAGTCTTGTTCATCTCCCTGGTACGACAATCCCTCAACACCCCATCCATACACTTGTTATGCTCTTAAATGTTTCTTTCACTTCCTTTTTAGTTTCTTGCTCTTGTTCTTATGGGTGCTTTTAGTTCATGTTAATTACATCTCTCATATTTGGCAACATATCCAGTTAGCCGTGGACAAGAATTCTGGGATTCTCGTTTTTTGGTTTTTTTCCTAATGTTTTATGTTAGACCTAACTCCCGCATTTTTGGGGGTTAGGTCTCGTGAAGGCCGAGCTGGAGTTAGGTAGAATTGACTTGTCTCTTCTATTAGAACTATCATACACTGCAGCATATTTGGCAGTTAGGTCTAGTGAAGGCCAAGCAGGAGTTCGGTAGAATTGACTGGTCTCTTCTATTAGAACTACATGTTGGCAAATGCTATAAAAGAACACATTTCTTTCAAACTATAATAAGCACGTAATCCCAGAAGAAGATAAGGACAAAGTGGGGAAGCTTACTGGATTCTGACCCACCTCTTGCGTTAAAACTCACTTAATTACTGCCACCGACATCGCGGTCGGCAGGCTAGACCCGACTTGCAACATTATAAAGTTTAGTTCATCTGACTCAGCTACCCAATGTCTAGTTTATCCATTTGCAGCTTGACTATGTCAAGATCTGATGTAATCTTTATCATCATTGGTGGTCTAAAAACGGGTTAAAGAAAAGACTCTTCATGACAGCATTCAAAACTGAAGCAAGTCGAGCAAAGAAGTCCTTAAATAATCGTGTCATCTGTTCCACTAATTTATCCAATTCGTCTCAATCCATAGTTCCATACGCCCTCACATATCCCGTTATCTCTTTTCTTGAAGAGTAATTTTAGTAAATTTCTGACTATCTTGTTTGTCGGAGAATTTATAACCTCCGATTTGATTCTTCAAGTTAGCAGCTTTAGGGTCAACCATGAATGCCCTTGTTGCAACCAACAGAAACTTCAAACTAGCTGCTAGGCTGTTGGGTTTGGACTCCAAGCTTGAGAAAAGTTTGCTCATTCCATTTAGAGAAATCAAGGTGATTCCAGATGTAGTTATTCTCTCATGAGTACCATATGAATATATGTATTTGGGGAAGGAATGATCGATTCTAAATCTTCTCTTCTGATAAATTTTGAACAAAACATGCAGGTTGAGTGTACCATTCCAAAGGATGACGGGACTTTGGCAACATTTGTTGGGTTCAGGATTCAACATGACAATGCCAGAGGTCCTATGAAAGGAGGAATCAGATATCACCCTGAGGTAGCCTGAATTCTTGAATTGAAGTTGCTAAATAATCCAGATGACAAAATTCAATATTACTTGTTTGTCTACCGTTTTTTCCAGGTTGATCCAGATGAAGTGAATGCATTGGCACAGCTTATGACATGGAAGACTGCAGTGGCCAATATTCCATATGGTGGGGCTAAAGGTGGTATAGGATGCGATCCAAGGGACCTGAGCGGATCTGAATTAGAACGCCTTACCAGAGTCTTCACTCAGAAAATACACGATCTGATAGGAATCCACACTGATGTTCCTGCCCCTGATATGGGAACTGGTCCACAGGTTAGTGTTGAAGACACATGTTTGTTCGTCGAGTTGACTTGATATTGCCTAGTACCAACCACGTTATGAAAATTAACTCTTTGTTTCTCATTCAAGACTCAGAAAGTTGAATTGATTTTAATGCTTTTATGATCTTGGTTATGACTAAACAGACCATGGCATGGATACTAGACGAGTACTCGAAATTCCATGGTTACTCCCCTGCAGTAGTGACTGGCAAACCTCCTGTAAGTACATAAAATGATCCACCTCTGCATTGTGAATGTGTGCATTTTCTTTCGGTAACAGTGATTTGTATTGCATAAAGGAAATATGTTGATCTCCGACAACATGTCAATTCTTAATTTCTTTAAAAAAATTTCGCTCAATAACTTAGGATCTTGGTGGGTCTCTGGGAAGGGATGCTGCAACTGGACGAGGAGTGCTCTTTGCAGCAGAAGCCCTGCTCAATGAGTATGGGAAAACCATATCTGGACAAAGATTTGTCATACAAGTAAAGTTCTTATTCTGGTTGTTTTAACTGATTCGTGTCAGTTAAACCAGTTAAGATAGTAATTGATGGAAATGTATGACTTCAGGGGTTTGGCAATGTTGGTTCTTGGGCTGCTCAACTAATCAGTGAGAGAGGTGGGAAGATTGTTGCTGTAAGTGACATTAGTGGAGCTATAAAAAACAGCAAGGGGATTGATATTTCAGGCCTACTCAAGCATGTCAAGCAACACAAGGGTGTCAAAGGATTCCACGGTGGGGATGCCATGGATCCCAAGTCAATATTAGTGGAGGACTGTGATGTTCTTATTCCTGCGGCACTCGGGGGTGTCATCAACAGGTATTATTTGTCATGACAAAATGTTTTCCCTTATCAGAACAGAAAAGTTAGACAAGAAACACCTTTTCATTCTCTTGTTTGATTGAAGAGAGAACGCAAATGATATTAAAGCCAAGTTCATAATTGAAGCTGCTAACCATCCAACTGACCCAGAAGCTGATGAGGTAAGCGCTTCTTTGAGGCCTAGTATTTGACTCAGACACGGGTTTAAGTCTGTCACCTTCATTAACTCTTATTAAATCTGTTGACAGATCTTGTCAAAGAAAGGTGTTGTTATTCTTCCAGACATTTATGCCAACTCAGGAGGAGTTACTGTTAGTTACTTCGAGTGGGTTCAGGTATCCTATTTATCTTACCAGCTTGTTCCTTCCTACATATGTTGGACAATTTCCTCCACCAACTTGCAAGAACTGGCCATATCTTCTTTGCTGGGATGTGAGCAAATCATAATCTTTTAACTGTTTGTGGAGTACAGAATATTCAAGGATTTATGTGGGAAGAGGAGAAGGTGAACTGCGAACTAAAGACATATATGACCAAAGGTTTTAAAGCTGTGAAGGAGATGTGTAAAACCCACAATTGCGACCTTCGCATGGGAGCTTTCACTCTAGGAGTTAATCGTGTGGCAAGAGCAACTGTTCTTCGGGGTTGGGAGGCCTGATATGACTATGATCGGTTCCAGTCTCAATAAATATGGAGCCATCAGTGAGGCCTCTGACCCTAATTCATAGCCATCCCTCATGTTTCATGGGAAGCGTTAACCATTCTTGTTTTTCTGTTATAAAATAACCTTCAAAGTTCGACCTGAGTTGTACTATTAAAGCACATTTATATCGTATTCGCAATTATCTGAAAGGAGGAATATGAAGATACGGCTTCAGATTTGTAATGAATATGAAAACATCGTGTAATGAACTGTTGTACTTCAGTAAACACAAGTCCAGGACGTGGCATTGTTGATTCTAGAATTGAGACAAGTAAACAGATTATAAAGACTTTACTGTGAAGCCAAAAGGGCCATAAAATGAATGTTCTTGGCATGAAGGAAGGTAAATAACGAATAGGGTCGTCGAGTTTATCAGGCCTTTGGGAGGATGAGTCATCTGTTTTGACATAATATAATCCACAACTACAGTACTCCCTAAATGAAAATCAAAACAAATTAAAGGAAGTGAAGCAAAAAAGGAAACAAAAAACAGGGGGTAGTAGGAAGATCTACATGATCCAATCTTCGATATTATTTTAAATAAATGCTGAATGATATGGAAACAAAAAACAAAAAAAGAACAGTTAGATGAAGCAGGTCTATTGCATAACAGCACAAATGAGAGATCCAAAACACGTCTTCCCTAAAACATATGATGACATTAAAACAAAACGCATTAGGCACCAGTAGACAATCGGGTTGGCAAGTGCGGCACAAGCCGAGGCCAGAACCCAAGTGAGTCAGTCAAATCGATATCATTTCAAGTATACTTTTTAAAACGATGTCAATTACTCAAAAAGACATCATTTAAGCAGGTGGTGAAGCTGCTCGGGCCTTTCAAGCCAAGTCTCAAGCCAGATCATCAAGCCCCAGCCTGGTCAAACTGAGCCTAGTTCCGGCACGGGCCCAATTACCATACCTAGTAGGCGACACTACTGGCACTACCAACATTCATCACAAGGAAGGAATGTCATCCATTGAGCAGCAAATCAATACGTTTTCTAAGTGAATATTGTTATGCAATCAAAATTACTCAATTCAACCAGAAGTCAATATTGAAATCAGTTCCGATTACAACTGCTGTTTGTTATACAATAACTCAGAAAAAAGAGCATCTGCTATTTTACATAGAGCTGTTCTATGACCTTCCTCTGCCCCTAAAGCCTCCCCCACGACCACCTCTTGGAGGTCCACCCCTTCCACCTCTTGGACCACCTCTTCCACGGAAGCCACCAAATCCACGGCCGCCACCTCTACCACCACCTCTGCCCCCTCCACGACCACCCCTTGCTGCTTGTGGTTGTCCCCTGAAACAAACTCTTAACTGTTAGCACCAATTCAGTAACATTCCAAAACCCTCCAGAATGCAACAAGAAAGGCATTCAAGTTGAAAGTGAAGTTAGTAAAAGGTTTTGTCAATCTAACAGCATGTGTTTCAACTTGTTGTGCATCAGATTTTTCAATAAGATGGCATCATTTCTAAGATTTGGATATCCTAAAATATTAAATGCAGAACAATACTGCAACATGAAGATAAAGAGTGGAACGTACATTTTCCATCAATTACCAAAAATCCCCGACAACCCAACATAACTATGTGCCATGAAAAATAGGAGCTAATGTAAATTGCAGAACTAATAATATCGATAATATTTCCCAGGAAATAACCAAACTACTAAAAAGTCCACGAAGCCAACAATGTAGTGTCAGTTAACTACAGGTCTAAATTTCACTAACATATTAGAAAGAAAACAGCAAACATACTTTGGTTGTGGAAGAAATCTTGCTAGAGGCAGAAGGCCATTGGGATCAATGAAGAACTTATCTCCTGTGTTATATGAAGTTGCCACAATGCCTTCCATCATTTTGATCGAAAAATACTGCAAGAGTCACGTGAATCGCCATCATTAGAATACACATATCGAGTAGATACCACATAAACAAGCAGTAGAAAGTCGGACAAGATTGCTTACAGCTTCATTGATAGGACCGAAGATTTCATCAACTTTTCCTATCTGTGTTTTGTTTTGCAGAAAGATTGGAGCATTGAATTTAGGTATTTTATCATTGGTGAGCTTTGTCACTGCATCACCTTCACACGCATGGAGGAACGTGGAAACCTCTACAAGAAAGCTTAACTAAATAAGTAATTAGAATGTATACTTATAATGGCTTGGCAGGAAACAGTAAGATACCAAAGTTCATACTTTTGAGTGCATCAAATAAATGAGACGCTAAAGATGACAAGTAGCAGCCAGTGTCTTATAAGTTCTCTCTTTTGGACAAAGTAAACTACTTACACCAAACCTTAAACACCCCAAAAAAAAAATTTCTTTCTTCAGAAATGCTTCTGTGTTCTCAAACACAAACATGTAAATTAAATAACACAAATTGACAAGCTCATATTTAACGCAATGGAATAATGGAACACACCTATGACTTCAGCAGGAGGTCCTTCGTCGCGAAACCCACCACCACCTCGACCACCGCCAAACCGACCACCTCTTCCGCCAAAACCACCTCGACCACCGCCATCTCTTCCGCCCCTAAATCCCCCTCCTCTGCCCCTCGGAGGCCTCATGGGTTTGCAGTTTAGTCTTTACAGAGAGGAAGAAAGAGAGGTCAAAGGTAATAAGGTTTTAAAGGGCTGCTTGCTACCTTTTCTTCTCTCCTATTCAGGGTTTAGTTGCGCACTAGGGTTTTGGATTTTCGTTTTTAGTGCAAAATGACAAAAAATTCCCTAAGATCCATTAATTTTACATACATACCACTGCGGGGCTTGAATTGGAAAAAGCCCGGTCCAACTTGAACTAAACAGTCTCCTTGATTCCGGAGTTTTTGAAGCTAGAAACTGAGGGTGATGGGTGGTGAGAGTGAGACGTGAGACGTGAGACGTGACGGAGGACCAGTTGCATTTGGTCCACATGATTTGGTAACATATCTTCCCAAACCCTGGTGCCAGTTAAGCAGCTGGACGGACTTTATTAGAATTTAACTTCTTTGATAAGTGTAGACTAGAGAAAACACAAACTATCATTTTCTCTACCGTTACTATTGTCATCATTCGGCAAGGAAACGTCTTAATCTGGCAGTTGTAAATTGAAGAACAGCTTGGAGGAGGTTTGATTGATATTGAGATTCTTGTCTTTTCATTCGACTCTGATATCTTTAGGTTGAAGAAGACACAACTTGGGATAATAGTTGAAACTGGGTTAGGAAGATGGGGCTGTACCAAACTATATGGAAACCATAAGAGGTACAATAATGAAGGGGTAAATCCAGAGTTGGGTGACATCAAACAGATTTGAATGGTTTCGAGTACTCCTGTAATGTCTGGTCTAGTCTCTAACCGTATAAATAAAGTTCCAACCTCATACAGAACAAGGAAAAATGTTAAGAATGGGGCATGGAAGCAAAAACATTAAGATTCAAACAACAGGACTGCCAGTGTTTGCCGGAAGACTTATCATGTGAATGATATGAAAAGCACAGGCACTCGGACGCAAGTTTCTTCATTCAGGCTAAGCACATTCAAAAGTTTGTGACAAAGTACATGAAATATAAAATGTAATATAGCTCGTCGGAGAGAAAAAAGAAGAGGAGGAAATGACTTAGGTGAATGATCCATTAATTGCAAATCTTAATTGTGCACTCATATTTTCATCTTTAAAAAAAAAAAAATACTTGCTCTTCTGTAAATCAGTATTTCAGAGGCAAAACCTTAAGAGGTAGATGCAAACAGAAATTGAAACTTACTTGTCTTCCATTTATGTTTAAACAAAACAAGACAGTAATCAAAGCACATATTGGCTGCAATAGAAGGTACAATCATGTAATTGTCTTCGGCAAACTGTTCTCCCAAGAGCTCGTAATTTTAGCTGGGGGAACACCCTCTCGAACTCCTAATTCTTCCTTTTTCTTCCGGCTTGCCCTTTTTACACGATGTACGAGTATATCCTATATGAGAAGCTAGGATTTTCATTTACGTGTAGAATGCCAACATTAAGCCCAAAAGTACCCTCTTGGCTTTTCCAACTTGGAAGTAGTCGAATTTTTGGAATTCCTCACATGTCCACCAAAAATTAACAGACAGTCCGCCCATAGCAAATCGAGGCAATGTAGAGATTTTTGGACCACTTTTCCTGCAAAAGGAACATACATCAAATGAACAATCAGATCTTTGAATGCAAGGTGCTTGATTTTGTTAAATCAGGAGATCAGCAATAACCACATGTGCATTAGACTCCTTGCTCATCATTTAGATTCCCTTCTAAGTTGCAAAATTCTGATCGTATTGAAGTTGAATTTTACAACTACTTTGGACAGTAGATGAGAAAATAAAGTACCTTTACATGGGTGCTAGGAAAGGCAGATGTCCGTAGAGTTTCCTGAGTTTCATCTACCATTTTCCGTCTTGGTATGCTAAGAATGAATGCAGCTTGATCTGGAGTGGCAGCCATAGATGTAATCCTGTAACCATTCTCCCATCGCCGATGTATTCCCTCACTTGGGTACAAAAAATCAAGCTCCACAACCTTGTAGCAACAATAAATTAACAGGCCGGAAATCAGATCTTAATCAAGTAGACTGTGAACACTATCTGCAAGGGTAAGAAAAGACAATAATTAATTAGAGCACCAAATATTACCTGATCAGAATATCCAGCATTCCTGGACATAACAACACCCCAGCGAGTGCCAGCAGTTGTCATGGATGTAACATGAAAACCTTCTTTCCACTTTTTATTTATCCACTTAAACGGAAATGATTCACTCACTTTGTACGACTGTTGCGTGTAAGGGGTCCCTGTACAGTGACAAAAATTTCAGAAATTACTTGATTACAATTAGTCCAACTAATTATTTCAGTTGGTTGATCCTTTTACTGGCCGCACAGTACATGCACAAAATTTAGAAAAGAACCTTAAACAAAAAAAGATAAAGGAAGGACAATGTTTGTTCATTCCCTAGTTAGAAGTTCTCCAGGAAAATTATTTCAAGTTAACAACACAACTCCAAATTATGTTAGTCATACTACTTGGATTGATAGTGGAACTGTTAATTACCAAAAAAAAAACAAAAGATAGTGGAACTGGCACAAAGTTCGTGATAAGTTCAAATATATAATGCAACAACTGTTATGAAAATCAACAAAATATACGATGTGCTATATCACCTATAATATGAAATTGCTCTACCTTTTGACCTTGTAACATGATTCCCTGGAGAAAGAATGGTAAAATAGTAGAATCCATTCTCGTAGCAAGTATTCTATGTATGCTAAAATTATGACCAAAATTACAAAGCCGTAACTTAAAAAATTGCAGAATTTAAAAAATTGCAGAATAAATGCAAGCATTGCACAAAATTCTGTGAACACAATGATTGACTTGATTAGTGTAAGCATCCTCGTCAATATGAAGGCCTAGCTCATAAGAGCCAAAACTGAACCAAGATGAAACCAACAAAAGCTATCCTCAAACGAAATCTTAGGAAAGCCATTTAACTTCAGATAAAAGAATAGATTCACATCAACTTCCCTTGTCACTTCCACAATTTAAACAGAATAGCCAATCTATGTTACACATATACCAACAAATTCATATTTCCTACACGGCTACACCAGTGTTTTTACATCTACAATGTTTATGGACTCAAATCCTAGAAGCAAATTATTTAAAATGAGCGAAAAATTCCCCGACACGAGAAAAATACAAAGAAAATAAATAGCAAAGTCAAACCTTGAATTAAGGAGTTTGTGTCCAACCACAGCATACAATAAATTACAAAGCAGGAAATTATGTATTTAGGGCAATCGGATTACTGACCCTTTGACATGACAACCAATGAACTTCCATTATTTGCACCAGCAATGGAACTGATATAAAAATTCTTTTCCCATTGTTCCATAATCCAATCCTGACAAGAAATAGACATAAAAATGCTCAACACTTGCTTTCACTGCTGATCAAGCTGAAGATGATAGAGAGAGAAGTTTTCAGATGACAACCTTGTGCAGGAATAAGGCTGACAAATCATAAACCTGTGAAGAGAAACCAGTTCCAGCATCCATGATTAGGGCCCATAGATTAGCTGCAGAGGCCACACAGCTGATAAATAATCCATCTTCATTACCCTTATCAACATGCTGTCGCAACCTTGCATCAGCTACATTGTAGTGATATCTGCAAATCCAAAAAATAAAAGAAGGTTCACTTAACATTAAAGCAAAGGAAGCAAAAAACAACAATGAAGTGGGTCAATATCCTTGTTTCCTTTTGCATAACTCAATTGTTTCCATAGACCAATACATTATACGTCACTTCATTTTAGGCAATTGCAGAAAATGTTTCATAAAGACCCAAAAACTGGAACGGCTTGAAAATATCAACTAATCACATCTCAAACACTAGGAAGGAAGAATAACTTATCAGAAGCAGTTTTACTAGGAATTTTTAAATAGGATTCATTGTTTCAGTTGATTTATATTCATTCGCCTCAAGCAAAGAGCATGTGTACTCTTCAAACTGAGACCAGTACACTTTTTAACTACACACCCGATAATTAAACATATAATGAACTAGCCAAGGGCTGCTCTCTGCATCCTTTCAAGTGCTTAAAAGCAATCTTTTGAAGTAACAGCTACAAACTGAACCCAAACATAAAATAAGTAATATGCCCTATAAGATCCTAATGGAATGCAATGCTTGCTAAGAGAAACAAACTCAAATATTAAACCAGTTCGATTCATTTTGCAAACTTCAGTGATTGAAAGCATACACAGGATATAATAGGACATAAGTATATGAAAGACAAGTAATAGAAAAACAAGATACCTCTGCTTCATGGGCCGACGTGCATTGTAGACAGAAATCCACTGTGTAGCAGGACTACCTAACCTTACTTTTTTCTTTGGTTGCTCGTCATCTTCCAGATTTATGAGCAATCTTCCACGTTTTTGGCCCACCTGTATCCACGTAGATCACATTAGAATAGCAACTAAAATACCAAAACATCACTTCTCATTGAGAAGAGATCAAACCAGAATTACCTTAAGAGCCCCATCAATTCTAATTGGCCTTAGTGGTGAGCATGGTTCAATAAGGCTTTCAAAAAGAGATATCAGCTTGGAGTAATTGGGCTCCTCATCAAACTTCATATTGCTAACAGCTTCAAGGAATTGTTTGAATGGTGCAGGGCAGAAACAACACATCAACTCAGGGGAAGTGGCCATCTTCTTCTTACAAACCAAAAAGCTCTTGTTATCCCCCTGTAAAATTTAACAGACACCAACACAGTGAAATAATTAATAAAGTTTATTAAGATCAAAATGTATGCTATAATATCCTTTATAAAAAACTTGCCTGATAGCCTTGCCAAGGTAATCTTCCTTTTATAAGAAAGATCAATGTGTATGCTAATGACTCAAGATCATCCCTCCGACTTCCAGTCCGGCCTAAATGGGCATGTACACTTGCATACCTTATAGTTCCCCTGCCAAAAGTGTTTGCTTAACCTTTAATTTCACAAGTAAAATAACGTGCTACATCTACAACAGTTGGGATCACCTAAGGATATTGCTACCAAATAATGCCAATTTACAGCAAATTTTACATATGATCAGCATATTCATAAAGGGAAATATCCACACACCTGAATACATCAGGTCGCTGATCATAATCAACATGTTGACCAGACGATGCATCTTTCCATCTAGAGGCTGCAAGAAACACGTGTCAGCTGTAAATTTAACCACATGGCAGAGAACACCAAACTCATAAACATATATCTAATTGAAAATGGTTCAAGTTGTCCTGGAAAAGGTACATCACAAAGTAGGAAAAGCATCACGTAGTAACACGGAGAAAAGATAGCTTACCCAAACCAAGATCTATAAGATATAGTTTCTTATCGTCAGGGCTTCCGGGCTGGCCAAGTAAAAAATTCTCTGGTTTCACATCTCCATGCACAAACCTTATCCCAACATCATAGCCATAGTCAACTTGATGTAATTGTATTGTAAAGAATGAGGATAGATATAAGAAAGTGAAATAACAAAGGTGGAAAAAC